>JAAAKE020112940.1:0-16455 GCA_010014785.2 Anisolabis maritima
TGGGATCCGAACCCACACCCCTTGGCTTTTAAGGTTATCAATAGTGACAATGTCAATATCTTTAACCTCTCAGCCACGGGGGAGAGGGGGGGGGGATTAAAAACTTAATCATGAAAAAGATCATGAAAATTGAATAAACAATAAATCATTTTAATAATAGATTGATCGAGTATTTTGAATAATAATGTTTTATTTTAATATTATTATTTATACGCAAACATTCTTATTTTAAAACTTGATATATATATAAATATTAACTAACCAATATTATTTATAAATGAAAGGACAACGAGGTTTAATATTGACGTATAATTGTTATTGTTTGTATTATTGTGGTGTAATTACTTTTTGAAAAATTTTAATAATTATTAAAAACATACAAAAATCGTGGTGGTGGAGGAGATTCTCGGATATTCCGAAAACACCTAACATAATTGTACTTGTAGATGGTTTTAATCTCAAAATTTTCCCCTCAGAATGAAAATTTTTGAAAATAATTTTAAAAAATTTGCAAAAATAACAGTTATGTAAAAAAAATTTTTTAAATAAATAAAAATAAGATCACAAGTTTCGGAAAAATAATTTGCTACTCCTCCCCTTGCAATCACAAAGAAATTAATCGACTTTTAAAAAGATATGCACGTTTTGTATTCCCTAGAATTCAACAAATCAATATTTTTGTTTGTAAACGTTAAGGGCTCAAATTCAATATTTAAATGTCATAATATGATGACTAAAAAGCTTATCCCCATTCTGTGGCAAAGAAGACCTCACCAACAAGCTTTCAATCAATCATAATCACGCTTCCCCGCTGCCTATAGTGTCTAGAATGGGGGACGGCTTTATTTTTATTCTCTTCTAACTTTGGCTTTTGCTAGAAATCCCTCCTTAGCCCTCTTTATAGTGAAACTATATAAGCGGTTTTCAACAAAATTTGATTGAAAAAACGCCATTTTTCTAAAATAGGTCGGATACATTAATTCAGTAATAGATTTAGAAAAATTTATTTCTTCACTCTTAGCATTGAAATAACGATAGAATAATATAAAATTTGGGACGATTAAGATCACATCATATTCTCTTACTTAATTAGGCAAGAGAAAGTAATATGATATACTGTTCCACCAGACTTTTTGTCAATAAGTCGATATATTTTTTCTTCATGGTAGTATATAAGTTCCCGAGAGGTAAAGAGTCGTACCAACAATTTTTTCATTCCAAATTTCTCCCAAGGAAATTATTTATAATTATAAAAAAAAAATTAAATTGACCATTAAATCTCGTTTATTATTAAACATGGCAACCAGTTGACCTATCTTTTCTAAGGGATTCTTAAAATCCTAAAGTGAGAGCACCATACTATTTTGAGGTGGAATATTATTAATATATTTTAAAGAATATCTAATTTATTAAATGTACAGTCAATTTAATCCAAATCTTCAGAATGATTTAAGAGAAATTCACCAAAAACTATAAAAGTATATCAGTAAAGTAAGGATTAACGGATTTTTATTCAAAAGCTTCGAGTCGAAAGCAACGTGGAAACCGAGATTAAATATAAAATTTCAGCCTCAAGCAGCTTTTCGCTTTTTTGAGAAATCTTGTTCACACATAAACGACACACAGACAGACCATATTGCAAGACCCATTTTTTTTAGACTTTGCGGACTTCAAAAACCTTTATTTCCTTTGAAATTCGACAGTGAATTTTTTTGCGATTGCAATACTTTTCCTATATTATACTACATATTGCATATATATATAGGTAAGAGAGAATAAAAATAATCTACAAAATTACGTTCCATATTTGCGTCTTGATCGCTACAAAATTATAATAAAATCCTCTATTGTAGATAATAAATAAATAACTGTGGGGAGAAACATAAGGCATACAAATAGGGAAATGATGCAACGCTAATGAGTGATAAGTAATCAAATTATGAAATCAAATGAAATAACGATTTTGTCGATTGATACCCTAATAAATAATATTGTAACTGTGTTTAAGCAGGCTAATGACGACCCCAAATGAAGGATTAACGAGCTATTTAAAATTAGTATTTAAGCCAGGAATGTTTAGGCTTAAATAATTCAAAACAAACCCTAATTAACATTTTTAATTAACACTTAATTGTAGGAAACCTACGCTTGTCAAATTTATGATTTTATGTAAAGAGCTAATTATCAAATTTTAAATTTTTTTATTTATTAACAATAATATTTATTTAATAAAGTCTGATTTTTGATTAAACCACTAACATTTTTTAATAAAAAAAAAAGAAATTTTTGTTGAAATTATAACGTTTTTTTTTATTGACAGCTGCAATTTTGAGAAGGGCAATTTTTTCCATTATTTTAAAAAGATTTTTATGTTAAGTTTTTTGGTTCCTGAGGCCATTTATTTAGACTCCGTTCATATTTATTTAAAACAATTGGTATCCAAAATAGTTTAAATAAATTTTATTGCTAATGAGGGAAGAGAACCACTGATCCTAAGATTATTAAGCAAGAGCTTTACTCCTTCTGATCTAAGGGACGGTGGCAGTGAATAAAAGTAGTTTAAATTTTTATCAAATGTATCCATAAAATGAATGAATAAATGACACTATGAATAGATTGGTAAAGAAATACAATTTATTTTGTTGACAAAATTGTATTTACTTATAACAGAAATTGAGATATCCTCACGTTTTATTATGCTTTAAAAAGTTAAATCTACACAAAAGAATCGGAAAAACTTCTTGCGCCTCAATTTCTATTGCAATGTTTTAAAAGAGAATTTACAACTCACCAATAGCTGATAGCTTTAGTAGCTGCCAAGTAGCAACAGCCGTTCATTTAATTCTTCTATCGGAGAGGTGGGATGATGGTCCCTTAGTTCGGTCTGAAAAATAAAATACAACAACAGCCAATCTTAAAATTTTTTCAGGATAGATTTATGGAGAAGGAAGGTAGTGTAGGTACTAAAATTAATTCAGAGATTATAATGGATCTTTAATGTTCAATTTAGCCATTTTCAAGATGGTGTCTATGGAAATTTTCTTATACGTTCACTCTGGACCCTTGGACGGATTTCCCGTCCCATGGCCACTTAGGCCATCATGAATATCTTGGACGTTTCGATTTTTTATTATTATTATTATTTTAGATAAATATTAGATATAATTTTGTGGGTTCATCAACGATTGCCTTTTTTTTAAGTCTTTTTCGGCATTTGAGGCCATTTAGAGTCCGTCCTTATTTATTTAAATTAATTGGTAACCAATATAATTTCAATAAATTTTTATCGCTCAGAAAAGAAAGCGAACCAGTGACCTTTGGTACATGAAGCCAGCCAGACCTTTACCTCTGCACCAAGGGACAGGGCTAACGATTGCCTTCTTAAACTCACAAGTCTGGGAGTTAAAATAGTATACTTAACTGGTATGATAATACATTAGACATTTTGAATAGAATAAATAGAACACTTTACCAGTTAGAAATCAATTAGAATCTTCTAAATCAGACTTGATTTCTAACTGGTAAAGTGTTCTATTTATTCAAAATGTCTAATGTATTATCATACCAGTTAACTATGTAGGTAATAAGTATTGTGATTATAAAAAGATTTGATGTCGGGATTTTTTAAATTACTACTCCATTATCTAGAATTCGTTTGCTCTATGATGTCCAAAACACATTTTTCACTCTAAAAATGAAAAGGCCAAAAGATGCCCTCACCAATATCATTCAAACCAATGATAGCAACGTTAGATTAAATTATAATGAAATAATTTTAAAATAAAGTATAAGATTAATAATTAAAAATATAATTATAAAAGAGAAAAAGTAAAATAATACAATTTTTTAATTTCAATGAACGTAAAATTTAACTAAACTCTTTTTTTTAATTATTATATTACTTATTTTAAAAATTATATTAATCCAAGATAAGATTATCCGAGGGAGAAACTCTTTTAAACAGATAAATAAAATTCGTGACGTGTAAAATTAAGAAAAAAAAAGTGGTACAACCATTAGACAAAATAATTACTTGAAAGGAGATAAGTTTTCTAAACGCATTAAATTAAATATTCCGCAGGTGGAACTGTTAATTAGTTGTGACAACGAATCTCTTAAAATAAATGAGATAAAAGAGACGGGAAAGAAAAAAATGAAAGACAACATCAAAAATAAAAGCAACGGATCAACTCTTATTAAAAGTAATTTTCTTAAAAAATATCAGACAAAAAAAAAAAAAGAAAAAAAAAGCAATTTATTATAAAAGAATATTTTTAAAGATTATTTACTTTGAATTAAAAACTTTCAAAGCTTTAAAAATAAGTCAAAGAAAATGAAAAATCTACTTAAAAAATTATTTTCAATTTCATTGATAAAATATAACTAGTTAACAAATTAAGTCCAAAGTTTAGGTAGAGAATCAACATGAGTTTTTTTTTATGAATTCACTGTCTTAATATTCTCGGCTAATCGCAACTACTTTAATCTTATTTTTCATTATCTAAAAACTTGAATTTAGCATTGAAGTATCTAAGAGTAAGAGGAAGCTGGGGCGTTGCAGAGCCTGTCCATAACACTTGGTAAGTCTAATATATTTTTTTACTTTCAGCAATATTTACCATTTCTTGCCAAAAGTACTCACAATAGGTAGTGTATTGTAAGCATTTAAATAAGGGAGATGAAAACTATTTAATGAATTCCTATATTTAACAATAAAGAAAATTTTTTGAAATTTCTCCAATATAATTACTTTTTTGGCAACAAGTAAAAACAATGTCAGCACTTCTTTACAAAAATATAGTACATTATATGATTATTTTAACTTGAATGTAATGGACATTTTAGTACTAAGTGCTATAGGTTTATTCGACGTCACCAGGTATGACCCTCTGTATATTTGTAATTTAATAAAATTGAAATATTCGAGGATAACCAAAGAAACATATCTTAATAAATAATATGTACTGAGCCTACCCCATCTTCTAAAAGAACAATATCTAAGTTTTGGTTGCCTAACTGACAGACATGAAACAGACAGATACCCTGTGAATAAGTTAATTGCTTTAAACCAGTGGTTCTTAACCAGGGATTAAGTTATACAACCTGAAGCTTCTTCAGGGGTTGCGTGCGAGACATTATGACCAAGAAACATTTTGTAATTTTAGCAAATGAGATGCAAGGTTTTAATCAATTGTTAATTGCATTTTTTTCTCTCAATATTAAAAAAAAAAATTTGAAATTTTCTCTAGTGGGTGTATGAACAAATTTTGAAAACTCAAGAGGTGCCAGCAGTAGAAAAGGCTAAGAATCACTGCTTTAAAAGAATAAAAACAGAGAAATAATTAGAATCATAAATTTAAGCTACGAGGGCTACTTTTGAAGCAAGGTCCGTTTTAAATCATTCGGATCTGATGAAAAAAAATTGTCAAAAATAACGAAAAAATTAGGAATCCCAAAATTGAAATTTTTCTTTTTATAAAGACTATTTTTTTAAAGTCTTTTTCTGCATCTGAGACCATTTAGATTCCGTTAATACATTTATTTAAATTAATTGATAGCCATTTTAATTTATATAAATTTTATTAATTTTATTGCTCAAAGACAGGAAGCTAACCAGTGACCGATAAATTATGAAGTAACATATCTCGAGGGGATTGAAAACTATTTAATGAATTCCTATATTTAACAATAAATTTTAAAGCTAAAAGAAATTTTTTTGAAATTTCTCCAAATAGAATAAATAATACTTTAAAGGGTAATTGATGTAAATTTTTGACTGTAAGGTAATTTTTTTAAAAGTCTTTTTTTAAAGAATTCATTAATATATTTATTTATCACGCTTAATATACGTATATTTAATTTATTCCAAAAGTAAATAAATAACGAGCGGTAAACGTTTGGTTTCGCGTAGGTTTCTCCACGTGGCTTGGGAATTGTTTCACTTGGTTTGCATGTGCTTTGCTTCAACATTCAAGTCGTCATCGTCCCCTTCTCCATCCATTTAGTTAATTTCGTCTACGTAACCGACGTGAAGAAAACATCAATGGTGACCAGGTATGTCCCGGGGGCCATCGACTTCCGCCGAGTTCACACCTATTTGTGTCTCAAAGCGAATGACTCGTGCACTAAGAACACTAGAAAACACCAACACATCCAAGTGATATGAGGGCAGCTGGAGTCTTTTAGGTTTTTGTTTCGACGTACACGCAAAACAACAG
This sequence comes from Anisolabis maritima, assembly GCA_010014785.2. Lineage (NCBI taxonomy): Eukaryota > Metazoa > Arthropoda > Insecta > Dermaptera > Anisolabididae > Anisolabis > Anisolabis maritima. The sequence continues at coordinate 6,219 of JAAAKE020112940.1, forward strand.
TTTATTTAGATATTTAAATTAACCAGATACTTCAATGTTTATATATATATAATTTTATTTTCTTTGCAAAATCTCTCTAAAATACGCTTTAATATATTCTTCTCTATTACTAATTTTTAAATATTGATATATAAAATTAATTCCTTATCCCTTTCTATTTGCTTGTACTTATGCACAAATCGAAGTTACTGTATTTTTTTTTATTTTCTTCAATCTTACTAATTAATTATTCTCGACTCAGAGTAAATTTGACAAACGCTATTTTTTGTTTCGATTAATATAAGAGTTATATAAAATCAAAAGATAATAAATTTAATAATAAATAAAATATAAAATTTGGTGATTTTGATACATACACCTTATAAGACTAAATAAAAGTCCATTTTATTTTGAGACGCATAGTATTTATAAAACTTTGCAGGAAAAAAGCGGAAGAAGGTTTGTAAAGTAAACTAAATAAAAGATTTATCGTCCCAGCATATTTTCTTCTGCCAACGTTTCGGGACCTAGGCGCCACTTATCTTCAGGGCCTTGGATTTCAACACTCAGGCGTCATCATATACATTATTACATATTTTTTGGGGGAAAGGAGAAAATCCAAAACAGTAGTGTTAAATATTTATCCCTTCTATCCTGTAATAATGTATATAATGACAGCTGGATGTTGAAATTCAAGGTCCTGAAGATGGGTGGCGTAGGCAGAAATAAATAAATAATTCGATGCCTGAATTTTTCGGTCTCGAAATTTTATCTCACAAAAATTTTGCAACCGTTTTCCCACTCTCTAATGATGACAAAAATTTTCATTCTATTTACCAAAATTTCTGATCCTCCTTGGAAAAATAATTTAATTAATTAATTTGACTTATATTTATTATTTACTGAGCTGTCTTAAAAATAGAGACATTGTAAGCTGGCAAAACCCAGTTTCGATACAACTTAGAGCTATTAACTTTAGTTTCAGAGGAACAAAAAATTTAAATTTCTCTAAATCGCAATTAAAATATAGATATAAAATCAAATATCAAATCTCTTAATTTTTAAAATTTTTCATTATATTTAAGTATTTTATTTAAAAGTATTTGCTTTTAGCCAAGTGATGTTTCACGAAGATTATGTTGAGTAATATAATTATAAATATGTTTAGATTAAAAAATCGTTTTCCATAAAACAATTTCTGGTTAGTATCGTACATGAAAGCACACGCCTTTAATTCATTGATTCTTGCTATAAAACGCAGAGTGCTGCATTCTATTTGTGAGTACAATGAAATAATCTCTTAGAGGTGTAACAAAGGAAAAGAGTATAGAAAAATTAATCTTTATCTAAGTATAAATCTTTAAAATTTTTTATATTCTTCTTTCTGGTTCATTTTTTTAAATAAACGGCCATTAATCCTCTTCTTAAAGTTTGTCTGATATTGTCATCTTTTCTCTTCTTTTTATTATGTCAGATTCTTGTTGGTTAGAAGTTAGGCCGTGAGACAAGCCAGTTTCTTTATTTACCAAGCATTTTTACTTTCTTTCATCCATTTGAAAAGATAGTTATATTTTGTATGAGGATAAAGTAACTATAGTGTTCGCCTAAAAATTCGATTTTGAATCTAATCTACTAAAAAACAAAAAAAGGTTTTGAATAGAATCAGCAAAAGAAGCAGTACTTTACTGAGGTATTATTTTAGGTTTTTGTTTTTATCTATTTATTTCTATCGATAAGAGGGGCATCGTCATTTTAGGTCATCCGCGCCGTGTGTATCAAATTTTTTCTTTAGATTGTGAGCATTTTATTTAGTCCTTAAGGCGCAAGCTTTTTATGTGAAAATTTCGCATGGAGGCATTGAAAACTATCGACCCCCTTTATTAAATATTTACTTACTATGATTCGCCACCCCTCTCCTTGGGGCATTGCGTTAATTTATTAGTCATCTATATTAATTAACAATGTCATATTAAAAATATTTTGTTATTATACAATATTACATATTTTTATATTTTAGGAGAGAGCATTCCATTCTTCATTTTTAGAGTTTTTTGTGATTTTCTCAAAAAGCTGATCTAAAATTCATATAACAGTCTCATAATAGAAAAACAAAAATTATCCATTTCAAAAATTTTCTGCGACCTACTCTATTGAGGTAGTTTTAACTTTTCCGATTCCACATCGTCTACCAACTATTAAACCCCTATTATTAAATATTTATTATTATTTGCCACTAGTCTCTTAGGGGGCTTGCAGCTTCTCTCTTGAGCTAGCTCCAATCGGGCTTGCTAGATGATGCAAATCTAAAAGGGTGTCTTTATAGGAGAAATTTTACTTTCTTTCATATTTGACTATTTTTGTATATTCTTCAAAATTTCTTTCATATGAATATTATAACTACAAGGATAAAAAGCTTTTATTATATATATTACCGTTGCATTGGATGATGGTAAATCAATTAGTTTTACAGATTATCTCTCCAATTGAATATACCATGATGCATATTTTTGCATTTAAATAAAATTTTCACAAATAAAAATCTTTCGCGACCTACAGTTTGAGAAACGCTGCTTCATGATAAAATAGATGTATGTTGGCCAACCGTGCTTATAAAATTTAGATAATGTGATCTGATGTTTCTGTCCTCATTCTGACCTACGAATTAATTCAGTTCACTCTCATAAAATCCTGACTTCCTTGTAAAAATTTAATATTAAACTAATAAATAAATAATAATCTTTTATATTGAGTGAATATTTGTCAATATTTACAGGGGAGATGAAACAGAGCCCTTGTGGTCTCTTCATAATACTTACATTACATCATCACTTCAAAGATTGTCAATTTTCCAAAAGCTCTTGGGCCTTTTTGACCCTCTTGAGCTGAAATCAAAGACAGAAGAGAGGCTCAAGGCGTCTTCCTCAAGAGTGTTTTTTTTTTTGCGCACTAGCAGAATTGCTGATGACGACCTAGCTTTGAAAAAAGATGTTCTCGTCATTACGAGTAATCTGCTTGGCTGACTATCAATTAGAATTATTTTTTAATTGTTTAATATCAAAAGGCTTCTTTTTTATTCTATCAATCAAAAGAGAGCGCTACATCCAGCCAGGGGTTTCTTCCACTTGATTTACTGGTAAAAATATTGTAGATACACTATTATAAAAAGCTTGAAATAATCAATATGTCTAATATTTTTATTAATAATTTTTCTAAAATGTTCCTTTAAATTCATCTTCATTGAAAATGAGTGTATTTTCATTAGGCATTTCACTTTGTCTGTAACTCCATAAGTTGTCCATCCATTTTCAAACCAGTCCGTGACTGTTATGTTCATAAAAGTGTGAAAGTGTGTGGAGAGAGTTTGACTTGGAAATTCCGTTGCTAAGCATCAAACTTCCTACCCGACTGACCGCCCACTTATCAAGTTTAAAAGTGTATGGGTTCACTCAAACTTCAAACATTGCTATTGATTTGAAAAAGAATGGGCCGTTTATTTTTTCTTCATTTTTAAATCGAAATGCTAGGGATAGTTCCTTATCCAACATTTTTGACACCCACAATAAATAAAAAACTATTCTCTAGTGAATAATTATCAAACAATTTTTGTTATTTTATTTGATATATTTAAATTTATTTTTTATCTTATTATTTTATATTTTCTTTTATTAGACTCTTAATTTTTTTTTCATTTATTTTTATGACGAGGTACCAATTGTTTTTGACAGAGTAACTACAGGGTGTCCATCCATAAATATATGTCCCTGACCTCGAAGCGTCCACCCACAATTATTGATTGCAAAAAGAACCAGCTTCATTGCAAAATATATTAGAGATTCCCATCAGTTTTTTAATTAATTGGGAAATGTCCATATAAAAATATATTTGTCAAGTGAATATTCAACCTGTTTTTTTTTCTAGTGGTTAATGAAATAAAGAAAATTAATTAAAAAAAAAAAAAATTTAATGGAAATAAAAATAGGCTAAAAATTAGTGACAAAAAGGCATAAAAGGGTTTCTGGAAGATAAGCTTTGAAAAGAATAAGGATTAAAAGACTAATGATAATATCATTTATTGTTGATTTGTTTTTGTGTTTTTGTTTTTTTTTTGTTTTTTTTTTTTGTTTTTTTTTTTAGGAGATTCGATAAAAGACATAACTAAATGACAAAGGTTATAAAGAAATTAGCGTTTTTTCTATCAAATGAACTTTTGAAAGTATCTAGTGAGGTCAATTCCTTCTAGTCACACCATATTTATGCATAATGACTAAGTTTTAAAAAATTTATAAGTAACTCAATGAGCCACACTCTAGAGAATAAAAATATATTGATTTGAGCGTGGATTTAATAGAAAAAAATTTATTAGTTAGTAATTTTTTTTTTAAATTACCGTTAATCGAAAATCGATGATTAAGTTGCAAATTATGCACATACGGAACAACTAAGACACGCTGTGGAATAATATATCGAATGTTCAAAGAGATCAATAAGTAGGTAATTCCGAAAAAAGCATTTGGAGCATTGAGTGGCACGTGAGAGGGTAAAGCACCCCAGACAAAATCCAGAGGTTTTTTTTTTTGGAAATGGAAGCATAAGGACCAATGTACCTATAATGACCAGTAGTCACATGCAACTAGGAAGAACAGGTGAAGGGTAGTGTGGTGATTTTAAAGGTACTTGTTGAGGTTGGATTTGAAAGTAGGGAGATTATAGGTTTTCGGGAGGATAGTAGCAAGGAGGTAATTCCAATCAAGGGAGGTCAAGGGGATAAAAGAAGATTAGAATTGACTAGTTCTACTAGACATGACTTTAACGACTTGGGGATGTTGGGACGATGATTCCCTTTTATTGCCGACAAATGTTTGCTTTGGGAGGAATGATGGACTTTAATTAAACAGAACATCGACCATGGTAATACCTGTAAAAAAGTGCCAAGGCGAAGACACTTCTTCTCTGGTCGAGTGGTTGCAAGAGGCAGTTAGAGAATCGTCTCTGATCAGTTTCACTCTACGCCTTTGAATCGCATCAAGGGAAGAGAGAGCCTGCTTAGAAGCCCCTCTCCATAGGTGGGACCCATACACAAGACACGGACCAATGTGAGCCTTGTATTGTTTGGAAATTAAACGATCATTGGGCTCGACAGAAAAGCGAGACCCATTGGTTTGATTCTCTGCTGTAACCAGTTTTTATTTTTGAGGTGTGAGTTAATAAATCTTTAAAAAAAAAACGTAAAATATTACTTAAACGTATGTTTAAATAATATTTTACTTTTTTTTTTTTAATATTAATTTCAAGAGTACTTATCTATATCATCGCCTAAGGAACACTTTAATAACATTTCTAATTAAGTCCAGTACATTATGTTATAAGATAAGCTCTGAAGAAATCAGAAGAAACCCAGAGGTTGTGAAATATTCTGCCTCAATTCATTTGTTAACTCGAAATATCAAAATATAAATAAGTAAATCGAATTACCCTTGAAATTCAATTTATCGTGATCGTAGTTAATTATTCAATCAAAATTTTAGATAAGATTTTCTATTTGATATATCACATTCATTAAATAAAAAATGTAAAATGAAAGAAAATTACCATTGTATTTCAATAGACATTGATGAATATATGGGAGAGGGGCAAAACTCCAAAAGGGGCGAATGTAATTTGTATATTGATATTGATTAATTTGAAAAGAAAAATAGATTAATCTTTAGGTAAACTTAATTATTTCTCCTCTAGATTTAATTATTCAGAAATTGTTAACCATTTATTTAGTTAAAAAAATGTATTTCTACTCTCAGCGTGTTCAAAAATTCTACCTAGAATGAGCAATTAACAAAAAATAAGACAAGATTAAAAGGTACTATTTTGCCCATCTTTACCTTTAAATGAAAAGTTATTTTTGAAAGTATTCATCCATGTCGATAGAGCATTCATGGTAATGACCTGGTGTATTGACTGAAAAGATAGAAAGTTTTTAATTTACTATAGATAAGTAAGCTAGCTTAACGATCGTGATATTCCTTTCCCCATAATCATTTAGGATAAAAAGAATGTTTTTTCAGCTAAGGCTCTTTCAATCTCCTGACCTTTAATCGATGGAGCAATCATGGAAAGAAAACTTGCTGATGATGAGTTTTATCACTATCCATTCTTGAATTAGTGCAACGAATAGTAATTTATACCGCTTATGATAATTTTGTTTATTGTGCACTGTTATTAAATAAAAATTACATAGTCTAAAATTTCAGACTATATAGTAATGAGTAATGGCTATATAATCTATATAGGCATATTATCAAGCAATAATCAATATATTGTTTATTTACGATGGTTTATTAGTCATAAATAACATCTGCTGGATTGTCCCGGCGTCTCGATATAAGGGCACGCTTGATATAAAGTGGCATGAAGTATATGAAGTGTAGTAATATAATGCAATTTTTTTTTAATTTGTTAGTTTAGCAGTGAGAGTGGGGGTAGTATCCATCTCCTCTTTTAGCACAAGCTCTGTTCAAAGTGTCCTTTTTTAAGTAGTTTAGCTATACATCCCCTGGATATCATACCCCAAATTCAGGAGTCCAATCGACCATCGGCTAATATTATAATATTAATGGGTATACCTTCGTGGAAGAAAGCTCATCTGATATCGTTCGGGACGTTCAATCTAGGGACATGTTAGAGTAAAAATTATAAGCAAGGGTCTTTAGAAGAGATGTAGAGAAGAGAGGGTAAAGAATACTAGAATTCACTATAGAACCTCGTTATGAATATTCTAAAAATTAGGGCATTTATCATGAATGTTTAAATGGTGATGTGAAAACTCATTTCTCCTCTGGTTAAAAAAATATGTATAGTTATAGGCTATACATTTACCTATGGGTATGTATTGTTGATTGTCATCAGACATTAATAATAATAATAATAATAATAATAATAATAATAATAATAATAATTGTTATTTATTATACATATAATCGATTGTATAAAATTCTCACTCTTTATTGTAATTTTATTGCCAAAGAAATAAATTTTTATCCTATTCTCTAATAATGAGAATAATAATTTATATTCATATTCATCTTTAGTAATAAAAATTATGAGAATGGGAAAAGAGAATCAGAAATTTATATATAAAAAAAATTGATATCACTTAATAGTTTGACAGAGAGCCAAATGAAAAAACATTTATTATCAAATTTGCATAATGAATTATATCTAAAATATTATATAAATAATATTTGTTATTATATTTATTTTTTTTTTTTTTATTTCCTGAAAAAATCTTTTAGCGATTTTGCGCAACTTCGAAAAAAAAGCTATCCTTGTAAAGAAGCTATTTGACCTGAGAAAGTTACGTATCTAGGATAGTGGAGCTCCTCAAAAAGAGTTTCAAAATTTGATTCGACCTTTTTTTGCGAGATCTTAATCTAAATCCCGAGAATTCGATGTCTCATTTGGTCTTTAGTCTATTCTAATTATTATTACTATTATTATTCTTGAATTATGTTTATTTTTATGATTTTTTGTTTTATACTTTTGTCTAAACCACGCTTATAAAAAAATTTTCGAGATTAAATATGTAAAAATCAGCTTACTACAAATCTTATAGTGTAAGGAATAGGCTAGGCATTTTGGCCTTAATTCGTTCAGTTGAAAACGAGTTTATAAAAATAATATGGAGTGGAACTCAGCAACCATAACGACAATATCCTCATGCAAACGTATATATAAGCGTCAAGTTTCTTTTGATTTTAACTATATTCTTTAAATTTTAATTTAAAATACAATAAATTCAAGTGATTTCTTTTTTTTTATATCCGCCAGGTTTTTATTGCCTCTACTCTTCTAGAATTAATCAAGATGGAAATTCCTTGTCGGAGATTTTCTTATGGAATTTTACGATTATCTGATCCAATAAAGAAAAAAAGATTCGGGCAAAAAGAGTAAAAATTTATAGTGAATTTCGTGTTTAATAAATAAAAGAAGATTTATAATAAGTATTCACGACATTATAAACAGATCACCACGTCGGTCTCGAAAGCCCTTTCTCAAAAATTAAAAAAAAATCATACTTGTTTCAAGTTTTTTCCCTATATACCATGAGTTGAAGAAATTAGTTGGTGTTAGGTTGTTTAAAGGTAGTCCAAATAACCAACTCACTAATGGATTTAATAAGATTTATACTTTTGTCTAAACCACGTATCCAGAGAACGGCTAGTCTTTTCAAAAATCCAAATTCAAGATTCTATTATATTGTGAGATTCAGTTTTATTTTCATTCCTAAATAAATTTTTTTATGGAAAACATCGTAAATAATTTGTTATTTATTGGAAAAGACTTTGATGCAGCCATTAAACATTTGTGTTTATATAAATATATGTTTTGTTATCTCAGGTTGTCCTCTCAACTTCCAAACAAATTTCTTTAAAACAATTGAACTAAATTCAATGATTGTGTCATTTTCATTTTTACTTTTCGTCAATAAAATAAAAAACTTCTGTAACGAAAAGAGCGCTTGTCCGTCTGTCGGTACTTTTGCTTTTTAAAGCTATAATTACAATTGGATCCCTTCACTTTTGTAGGAGCTGAAAACAATTTTTATCTTTCATACACCCCTGAGAGGGTGAAAACCATCCCTTTAAATATTAGTTTTTTTAATCGATGTACTTTTCTTATTTTTTCATTCAATTTTAATAAAATTTGAGATGTATAGGTAGCTTTCCCGTGTTATAAATATATGAAAAAAGAAAAAGCGCTTTAATATGTCTGAAAACGGATGGGATACTTTCCCTTTTTTTTAATCTGATTTTTATTATAAATTCACTCAAGGGAGTGTTTTTAAAGTACTTGGTGTAATTCCCCTTAAGATGTCAAAACTTACAAAACGCCCTTTGTCAAAAATAATTTTTATTTTAATGAAAAGCTTTTCCCATATAATTTAATAAAAAGTATTTTTTCTTAATTTGATAGGTTTTTGAAATTAAAATAAAGTAGAAAATTGGCAAATGATAAATCAACAAAAATTTAATTAAAAATTAATAGAATTGATATTTTATTCTTTAAGAAGTCGTGCGTAATTATATTCAAATATTTTTCAACGCTTAAATAAAATTAAAAATATGGTGTGATAAACCCACATCACACAACTTTTTCTTACCTAAGGTAAGGAAAGCAGAGTGCTGTCACACCAGACTTTTTGCATAGCTCCCCCTAGCTAGCCCTTTAATGCCAATATATTACCAATTTAATTGTTTCCTTAGAGTGGTTGAAGAAATAGAGAGGTTACGCCCATCGTTTACCCGAACAACTCAAAAGTCTATATCAGTAATGTGGGCCCTAAGCAATTGGGGGGGGGGGGGATAAGGGTTAATACAATTCAAAGATCATCAAATAAAAAATTGATATATTAATTTTAATAAAATCCTAAGAGCGAATTATGAGAAAATCGAAAAAAAGTACATCAGTAAAGTACGAGTACTCTGGCCGATTTTATTGACGCGTGCGACGAGGGTGTCTAGCTTAAATATAAAATTTCAGCCTTATTCGCTTTTTCGTTTTTGAGAAATCTTGTTCACAGAGAGACCATTTTGCGAGACCCAATTTTTTAGACTCAGGGGACTACAAAACGTATAATTTCGTCGAAATCTCACTGACTATATATTTCCTATATAGGTAAGAAAAAGTAAAAAATTTTCTATACCTATTTCGAATGTTATCAAAAAGTTATTTTAAGTTTGTGAAAGCTTCTGCTTAGAATTTGATTGATTGATCGATAATTATTCACGAACCGTCTGACCTGTCATCGGCTGATTGAATAAATTCTCTAAGAAAATATTCTTTGAGTTTTTGCAAATAAAGGATATTGATTAAAGTGAAAAAATTTATATCAATAGGGAAAGGCTTTAATTAATTATATAGACTATTCATTAGTCGAACTTTGTTCACTAGAGTTTTAAATCCAGCTTATGGCAAAAATTATTCATTTCTAAAATCTTAATAGCGCATTTTCAGAACTCACTTTTACACTGTATCTGTTTAACCGGTTTAGTGCTTTATTCGGATGCTTATTTTTTCTTCCAGGATAATCCACTTTTTGAAATATTCCAATCCGACACTGTTTAGTCCCAAAAATGGGAAAGTGGGAAATGACGATTTGAAACCAGATGGGAGTTTCATTCAAGGCCGCTGCTAGGCTAATTGCCCCTAGCTCCGTCCTTCTAGGATACTCGTACTTAAAAAACATTTGTTGATATATTAATTT
>JAAAKE020112973.1:0-16453 GCA_010014785.2 Anisolabis maritima
TAGGGTTTCTGAGTAAATTTGAGAGTTTTTGGTGTGTGGTGAAGATCGGCTTTATCTCTTTCTTTTGGAGAATACGGACGATTTTGTCTGTGACGCCTTTGATGTATGGCAGGAATGCTTTATATGTGTTGCGGTTGCGGTTTTCGGTTTCTGTTGTTTGTTGGGTTGGATGTTTTGGTTTTTCTGCATTCCGTATTTGTTTTTTATTGTATCCTTTATACTCTAACAACACAACACCCAACCAAGCCCGCTCTGGACCTCAGAGATTTTTTTAAAGTCTTCGGCATCTTGAGCCATATCGACTTTCAACGATTTACATAAATATTTATTACGATACATATAATCCAGCGTATTTATTTAGACCAATTGGTATTCATTTGATTTAAATAAATTTTCATCGGACTGGTTGGGATCTGAACCCACACCACGTTATTGTTTAAAATATGAAATAATATTTGCCAGATTGGACAAAAAAGGAAAATATTTCAGATAATCTAAAAAAAAAAATGTTGATTTACCAATATGAGATGATCCGGGGGATTTAAGTCGAGTGATTTGTTTTCTTCGATGAGGAGAAGTTCCCACTGACATTGGCTGCTGCGATTGCTGAAGAACTCCTGAACCTGAGGTTATCACATCGCCATCATCCGAATAATTTGATGAGACTGATTCCAATAAGAGAGTCACAGCAGCAAAGGGACGTTTTGCCATATGAAGCATCTCCACGACATGCCTTTTCAAATAAATGAATTTGGGATTAAAAGTTGGATAAAAACTCTTGAATCAAAGTGCAAATAATAAAGAGAGAAAAGAAAACTGGGTACGGGTATTGAGCAACATTTTGGACCTTCCAGATTAGTCATAGTGGAAATCTCATGAATTGACTAAAGAAGGTCCGAAACGTTGCATATCACAAATAATTTTTTAAATAAACTGACCTTCTTCTAGCACGTCTGACATCTGCTGCTTGTTTGGCCTTCCAAGCGACAACGCAGGCAGCAAGGAAGAGAAAAAAACAAGAGAAGAAGACCGAGAAGAAGACAAAGAGATCAATATGGAGTTGGTCCTGACGGAAAAAGATTTGGCCATAAGCAGCAGGACCTGGGAGGGCAGCTCTCAATGCGATATGGAATCGAGTCAAGGCGAGATTGAGCCGATCTTGAGGGAGAGTCAAGACCAAACGATTGCGGATGTTTTTCACTTCTAAATAGGTATCTACATGAGAGACGGTCACAAAAGTTGTGAGGCCTCGACTTTCACGGGATAGATGAATTAAACCCTAAAAAAAAGGAAAATAATCAAATAAAAATTAAACAAATTAAAAAAAAAAAAATTATAAATAAGAACCTTGACATCGGAATACGAAGGTGAGATTGTGCCATTTCGTTCATGAGGCGAGATAGTTCGTGAAGGTTGACCTTCAAAGTAGGGATTCTCTCCGTTATCAGATTGATGCCATTTAATAAGCCTATAAGAGCGAGGATCTACTTCAATCGTATGTGCTCCAAACATGGAGGTGTTCATCTTAACGATCATGACATCTTCATTCGGTGCCAGATACAAATCAAGAGAGCCTTGAGTCACATCGATTATCACTCTCATATCAACATTTGTAAAACGAGGCTGTAATGAAAAGAAAACTGTGCGTCCAGCTTGCAACGGGTGCGGTTTATTCTTGCATTCTTCTGGAAACAAGGATTAAATTAATCTCCTGGTTTTAAAAAAATGTCAGCAAAAAGATCTTTTACCCAATTGTTTAGCATCAAAGCAATATTTATTATCGACCATGATTTGCTTATAGCATTGGTGCCCGTTGATCGGCTGCCCGTTGTACGATTCTCTGCATTTGCTGCATTGCACTTGCCAGCACTGTTGGACCGTTGTTGACGGGATGCTGCCCCGAGCAACGACCGCCTCCTCTACAAGGGAGTTGATTGAATTGGCAGAAACACAATTCAATTCAGATTCCGTGTTGTTACCACAATTGCATTTCTCTCCAGTGACAGGATCACAACGGTCACCATGACCGTGACATTGGCATCTAAAATCGATTTTATTTTAGAAATAATAATAAATAGAAAGAAAAAGCAAAATTACGACATACGGCCTGCAAGGCTCTTTCAATTCTTCAGTCCCTCTGAAATGGCCTTCAACGCAAGTCTCACATCGGTCTCCTCTTGTCAGATTGCCACAGTCGATACATTTTGCCCAAGATTTATGGAAATTATTCAGAGAAATGTCAGGAAGATTTGACTGAAAAAGAAATAAATATTTTGCAAATGTAGAATTAAAGCAGAGTGATTTTTTGTCCACTGCAAGTGAGGGTATCAAAACGAAAAGATCTTGCATAGAAATTTCCGACTCGGCATGGGGGAGTTGTTGATTACCGTGGTATTGAAATCCGTCTTGCATTTGTCAGTGTGTCCATGGCAATAATCCTTGCATGGAATGCAGGCTTGTCCGTTGATCGGATCGCCTACATAGCCAAGCATACATTTGTCGCATTGTTTGCCCATTGTATGATTCTGGCAAGAGAGACAATGGTCTAGTTTGTCAGGACCCTCGCATTCGCTATGGCCATGGCATAAGCATTGAATTGAACAGTTGGCACCTACGTAGCCAAAATCACATTGACACTCGTCGGGATTCACACAATGGCCACGGACACAGCCCTGTGAACAATGAGCCTCGCAACCAGAGCCACTAAAACAAAAAATAAAAGTTTTTTTCGTTGCAACATCTGACGTCAAGTGATGGTAGAAATGGTACGAATACTGACTCCTTGGCAGGGCGATACCCCTGGGCGCATTGGCACATGAAGCCGTTAAGTTCATCCACGCACTGCTCACTTTTGGGATGACATGTATGATGTTTATTGAGACATTCATTCTCAGGAGGACAGGAGATATATTTCCAGTCAAATGATGATGCATCAAGAGTTTCCCATTCATTTACATTTGAGGCTGAAAATGAAAAAAGTAGTCATTTTAAAGAACAGAGAATAGGCGTAGCGAGGGAGGGGTAACTAACCATTTGAAGTCTTTAAAATATGCTCTGTGTAGAGAGCCGGGCAGAGTTCCATGTCTCCTTTAAAACCCGCTCGTAGTATCGGCGCATCCATGGAGCCTTCAGTGCAAACTCCTTCGCCAGTGAGTGGTCCATCTTTTAAAGCACACCAACCACATCGAGTGTTTTGTAAACAGGTTGAACATTGACGGAATGAAAGACACTGCACTGGACAATGATCTGCTGATGTACGAGTCAAAACAAGACCACAAACGCCTCCGGTGCAAATCATCGGTTGAATAAATGAAGAAATACACTAAAAGAAAAAAAAAAATAGAAATGAGGAAGAAAGAAAATTCTAGGGTAAGGAGGAGAATGTCACCTGGTTGAGAGTTGTGCTCCATCGACAATCTGTGTCTCTGGCTGTTAGACAACTTCGGCAATCAGTATATTCGATACAACGTCTTGGACAGGTTTCCACTATTTCTTTGGGTTTTCTTTCAGGAACACATCCCCCTCCTCGTTGAAGCCAGACGCAATTATGAAGGCTCTTTGAGAGAAATCATAAGTTTAAGATTAAAAAGAAAAGGTAAAAAAAAGCAAAGAAGTGTACTTGACAATGTTGACAATCAGTTGCCGAAGTACAGCCACTGAGATCAGGACATTCGACAGGTTCATCCTCGTCATCTATAGGCAAGCACCGTCCGGATCGAGTCCATTTGCAAGCAGCTGTTGAGTCAGGATAGACAGGCCATCGGGCAAGACATTCTGCACAGGTGGTCACGTCACAACTTCTCTGACGAAGTAAAGTTGAGTTGCATTGTGTGCCGACGTTCGTCCGAACTGTGCCTTCCAATCCCGAGCATCTTTAGGCAACAACAACGTCTAATAGAAAAAACTTTTAAAAGGAGAAAGAAAGACTCACCCTTGAGCATTAACATCGGCATTGTTATAACACTCTTCATAAATGGGTTTAGCATCAAGATTGTCATCATCATCGTCATCAGTATTCTTGATATAGACAGCGCAATAAGAACATCCAAGAGCAGAGCGGCATCGTTCTTTGCCTCGCCAAAGAGTGCACAGATCACGTGGTACTGAGACTCTGGTGAGCCATCCTCGGGGTCGTCCATCGAACCCAGAGGAGATATACGCCATTCCAGAATCAGAATCATAAGCCATGGTATGAGCATGTGTTGGGGCAGGAGGTTCCCCTACCGCCTCCACATCTGAAAATAGTGTACGTTTGAGATGCACGCAAGCACCTCGGATAAATAAGCGATTGGTTTTACCTTTTGTTTGAAGGAGGACCCAATGGCCACAGGCGTAATCATAAGCCAAAAATGAATCGGTGGCGTTTCTTGGCTCAGTAAGACCACCAAAAACAAGCATATACTCGTCACTTGTGACTGCAGCATGTAGAAATCTTCCTCCGGGCTATATTTTATAATTTACACATTAAAAATGACTCTTATAATGAATGAACGAATGAATGAATGAATATTACGAGGCCTGTGTTGTGAAGAGCTGGCAGCGTTGACCACCTTTGTGTTGGCATATGAAGGACAAAGAGTTGCGACGAATAAACAGGACTCAGATAAGTGATGCCGCCAAATACATATAAGCTTTTTGATGGGGGATGATAAACTGTTGAATGCCCGTAGATACCTAAAAAAAAAATTCCTCCTCAGTCCTAGGGGTCAAAGCATAAGGCCCTTTTTCTGTAACCTGAATACTTAAAAAATTTCATTCATTTGAATATTATATGTTAAAAAAAATTCACCTCCAGGTCCATCGCCAGTAACGTTTAGTATTATCCATTCTTCGAATTTAAGATCAAAACTCCAAATATTTTCTAGAAAGCCATCGTAAGGCGAAAACCCTCCAATTAGAATGAGAACTTCATGATCTTCATCTCGATAAAATGTCAGCGTGTGTCCAGCCACAGGCCCGGGGTCTATAGACTTCTATCAAAGGAAAAAAGGACATCGGATGAGAATAAATGGAATTGAAAATAGAAATGGGAATAATTTTACTTGTATGTGAGTCCATCGATGCTCGTGTAAACTGAATCGCCAGAAATCTGAAAGAGTCTCTGCAGCAGAGCCGAAACCTCCATGAACATAAAAATGTCTTCTTGAATGTTCCATTTCGGAGGCATGAAAATATCGACCCCGAGGTAACGAAGTATCATCCGTCTCTTGATGATTCTGATCTGGAGAATTTAAATTCTCTCCTGTCGAATGGCCGTCATTTGAAGAAAGGGATGATAAAGAGGGCAAGTTGGAAGGAGACTTTGGATTCGAATGGGAAGTCGAAGAAGAGGAATCGACTGTCACTGAAACCCACGTGTTGTTATTCGTTTCGAATTGACGAATGTCATTTAATGGACCTGAAAAAAAAGAATAATAAAATAAAGAAAACATCAAAAGGTTTCCTAACATCTCACCATTAGAAAGAGAATATCCGCCAAACATCCACAAGGAATGTCGTCGATCCGCAACGAGAGTGTGTCCAAATCGAGGCAACATTTTGCGTAGGTGATCAACGGAATCAGAGAGACGGTCAGTGTCCAGCAGGGTCGTATAGACGAGATGATGTTTCATTAGGCGAGTTGAACAATCTTCTCCTCCCCAGCCTGGTTCGCAATTGCATCGACCATAGACCTAAAAAAAAAACAAATTTTTATTTATTTGTTTTATTAGAAAAGGGAAGCCTAGCAATAGTTGATACTTTGTCACAGAAGCCTTGATGATAGTGAGCAGAGCAATTGGATGGACATTGCAAGAGAAAGCAGTTGGGTCCTGAACGCCCATCTAAACATCCGCATTTCTCATCGTTGCATTTGCGAAACTTTGAAGATTTACATGTAGAAGAAATATTCGAGGAGGCAGAAGGGCACGTGTAAATGTTATAGGAAGCGTTGAAGCCATTTGACCAACCAGTTTGTTTATAGTAAACGGTTAAACCGCCTGAAAGAAAGAAATGCAAATACGAAATAAAAGAGAGAAGACGGAAAGTGTGATGTTTGACATGTTACCTGATTTCGCTTCGATAGTTGTAGGATAGGGTTGCAATTTGGAACAGAAAACCCCTAAGAGGGAAGTGTGATGTGAATCTTTAGATGAGACAAAATCTGGGATTCCGTCGTAGACGTAAATGGCATTTTGTTGACAGTCGATGGCGATGTCATCATGGATGGTCAATTCAATGACAGGATTTGGAGATATGAGAGAGTTAGTGATATTTGAAGAATTCGATGATGGCATCACTAGCCAAAGGCATTCACGTACTGACGATGAAGGTGTAATTCCCAGAGAAGTTGATACTCGGCTCCCTAAGCAAAGATCAAAAATTATTACGTACTCTTCTATTGTGGAGGAATAGAAGGGGAGGATTGATGGTTATTACCAAGACCCTGAGATTCGACGCCTGAGAGAACATATCGTGCTTTACACTCGGCATAGCACATGCCACCTGAACGAGGATCTCCATAATAGCCAGGTTGACATTTGTCACAATTTTTGCCTTCGGTATTGTCTTGGCAGAAGCAGTGTCCCAATTGTCTGTCACAGATGCCCTTTGCCTCGGAGCCATGCTCGTTACAGTTACAGACATGACAGTGACCTGTCGTTGCATTGCCATAACTTCCAGGACGACATTCCTCGCAATACTCACCCTAAAAATATTAATTTTTAATATGAGGAGAGAAATTGATTTGAAAATTGAATATTTAGACTCGCCTGCGTCCATTCTTGGCACTCGTCGCAGATGCCAACTCCTAGATGACACGTTGAATGGTTATGACATCCACAATTGATGGAACAATCATCTCCTGTCCAGCCTAAGTTGCATTTGCATTTGTATTGGGGTTCTCCAGTACAGAAGCCATTCACACATGGTTTATAGCAGGTACGTGCACATGTATGTTTGCCGTCTCCTTCGTAGCCTCGACGACAAGTGCAATTGTATGACCCGTTGGTGTTTATGCAATGAGCAAATTCGTGGCAATCGTGTAATCCAATGGCACATTCATTGACGTCAGGACATTGGGCATAGGCCCATTGAGCAGAGGATGGTGTCCAGAGGCTATCATCTCCTAGGCTACGGCTTAGAACATCTTGGCAGGTTTCTAAAAAAAAAAAAATAGTCGTTATTTCCTTTCAATAGCAACCCTCCCCTTTCAAAATTATTCATTGGGCCTTTCGCATTCAATGTTACTAAACACAGCTTCCAAAGGACAGTGTAGGGCAAATTTTAATTTAATTGACAATTAACTACTACGATTGATTTAATTGTTAATCGCGATTTTAAGGTATAGGGGATTTTCCCAAATATGTAAATTCCTTTATATATATATCTTGATATTGATTAAAGGGCGTTTACCACTGTAACTGATCAAGTCGGGAACAAGACAAGAGATTTTGATGGGACTTTTTAAAATTTCAAAATCCGACTTGATAAGTTACAGTAGTGAAAGCTCACTTCAATATAAATCAATTTCATTCAATATCAATATTAAGATATATATGTTCTGGAAGGTTTCCGCGGTTGGAACTATGTGGAATGTGTTTTACGGGTTGGTCCGCGATGAATGTTGAGATTAACTCGACGTTTCGGCTCTCCTCTTGGTGCCATTTTCAAGAGAGGAGGTGGTTGGTTTTCGGGGTCGCAAAAGCAACGATTAATCGTAATTGATTAATCCTTTCAATTAAAAATTAATTTTTTAATAATTAATAATAAACAATTTATTATTTATTTAATTGTTGATTCCAAGTTGATTGTTAAATTTTTGATTAAAAAAACATTTAGTCCTGATACCTCCTGATGGATGGTTGAAATCGCCAGAGACGCAAGTGCCATTGATGGGATCATCCAGATTATAACACCAGCCACATCCCAAAGTGCGAAGACATGAAGAGCAATTAGTATGCACTTCGCATGTTTTGCATTCACCTAAAAAGGAGAAATCATTAGACAAAAATTTAACATGTTAAGTAAATAGGCGATATAAATATTAACCGGGTGGTTCTGAGATGATCGCTGAAGAATTGGAACGGGGATGATCGAGCCATTCACGACATAAACCAAATTGGTATTCAGTTGTGTAGACATGAAATGAGAAACATTCAGCGAGAGATTCACACCAGACACATCGGCCAGACTCAGCAAGACATTGAGAGCAGTTACCTCTTGCATGACATGGCGTTGGACATCCATTTGGGTCTTGGACGGCAGTTTGACCCACCGTTCTGGAAAAAAATCAACATAATAAGAAATTAGGAAACAAATAATGCTCTTCTCATTACAAATGTAATTACTGATGGAAAAAGAACATGTACTTTAATCACCAGACTCCTAAATAATTTTTTTTTAAGTCTTTTGACATCTGTGGCCATTTAGACTCCATCCTTATTTATTATATTTATATCAAATGGTAGCCAATATAATATAAGTAAATAAATTTTTGTCGCTCAGGACGGGAGGCGAACCAATGACTTTTGGTACTTGAAGCAAGACCTTTACCTCTGCACCAGGGAAGAATTAAAATTAAAAAATAATTTTTCTTTTATTTCCCGATAGTCATCAAATGGTGGCCTTAATAAAAAAATGAAAAGATCACTTTCATGAATTTAATTATAAATAAAGAAAATCCTATTTTTTTAAATTTTGATTTCTGATGAAGGCTATCGCTTGTATCCAAACAGATGATCTACTAATACTATTAACTTTTGGAAGAAAAGGAGGAGGAGGGTATCCCCTCCACTATTAGCAAAGGATTTTTGAATTTGATTGAATAATAAATAAATTACCTTCCTCGTCGGACACAGAGAAGATCGTTTGCTCTCCATTCGCATAAGCCTGATTGAGCACACGTCTCACAGGAGATGTAATTTGAGCAATTAGGGCAATGTGCAGGCACCAATGTTAAATATTGCCAGAGGTCATTGGAATTGGCAAGAGAAATGGTAGTAGCTTCAGGTTTACAAACAACAGTCTCGTCTAAATCTCTAGCGTAACATTGAAAATTAGCTTCACACCAGCCACATAATGAATCGGCGAGACATTGAAGACAATTAGTATACGAGGAGCATGAGCCGTTTGCATAAGGTTCTAAATATTCAAAAGTGAACACCTAAATAATAAATAAATCAAATGGATTTTAATCAATCAAAACATTTATTTGAGTTTAGCTAGATATAAATTAAATAACGATTCAAACTCATTTATTACCAGAGAAAAAGCAACTAGCGTTTGAACAGAGAACAAAGTAGCTACTTTGTTTTACTTACTCCAAACTTTGGTCAGTAGGGGCAAAATAAAGGGCAAATAAGTTCTTTGGCAGAAATAAATATATTCTCAGATGATTAATGCCAAAAATATATATTAGAACTCTCCTTCATCATCGGGCTTACCCTAATAATGCCTCATAGAAGTTGTTAGTTTGATTATTGAAGAAGAGAAATTTTTATTTTATACTAGAATGCAATAATGCCCTCCCTCCTTTAAGAACATGTTTTGAAGCAGATAACACATATGACCAAACTAACAACTATAAATGAGGCATTATTAGGGTGAGCCAGCTGATGAAGGAGAGTTGTAATTAATAACATAAGACATATTCTGCGAATATGTTTGCGTTTATTTCTAAAGTTAAATAATTTTCAAGACCTCTTCATTTGTATTAGATATTAATATTTAATATATGTCTTGAAGCGGGCTTTACATGGTCATTTGATCAAAATTTTTTCAAGAATAAATATCTTATTTCGAGAATTAAATACGAATTAATTAATTATAAAAGAGGACTCACCTCACTACTGTGATATTTAATTTGGTGTAGGTTCAGGCTTTTTTAAGTATAAAACTATATATTTAAAAAAATATATAATTTAGAAGATTCAAACTAATTTTTTGTTTGGTCAAATTATAGCCTAGTATTAAATTTCTTAAATTTATTCCTGGCTGTTGTTCTGAGACCCAGTCATAAATATTGGGTAGAAATTGTAAGGATATGCAAAAAACTTGATATGATCTTTACATTAAATGACAAATAATAATAATTCCTTTTTTATTTTTTGAAAAAGTTAAGAGAGAAATGATAACCATTTTTCTTTTTTTTTTTAATTTATTATTAATAAATGAGTTTGAATTTCATTTAAGATGATTAAAGGGATCGAGATTACCTTTGGGTTTTCATGTGTTTTACTGTGTTGCAATTCCATTTTGCTATGCTGATAAGGATTGTGGGAGACATTCTTTCTTGCTGTAAGATCAACAAAGAATCTGTCCGATTCCAGAAAGACTTGCAGGTTGTCTTGGTCCGGCCAAGAGGCCTCTTTACAACGCGACTGCTCGGCTGTCAATTCGGCTACCAATTTCTACAACAAATTAATGAAACTAATGAGAAGAGTTTTCCTAAAATCAAATAAAATAACGGATATTTATGAAAATATAATAACGAAGTGCCCGTCTGTCCTTTACAAAAATTTAAATAACTTCCCGTTGTGCGGGAGTTTTGAAATTTTCCAAATATTATATTTAAATATTGTAGATGCTATGAAAAAAAGTATTTGGAAGAAGTATAAATAAGGTTATATAATAATATAATATCAATTAAAAAATATATTGTCAAAGCTTTAGAAACGATAGCAACGCTCCTTAGTGGGAAAACTTGAGAACTATTTTTATATTTTTTTTTTACTTGTTTATATAAATATCATTATATTAAATATATTTTCCTCATATACCAAAGATCATTGGTTCACTTCCCGTCCTGAAGGACAAAAATTTATTTATATTATATTTGCTACCAATTAAAATAAATAAATAAGTATGGAGTTTAAATGTCGAAAGACTTAAAAAAAAAATTAATGTTTTTAACAAGTATTCAATAGTAAAATTAAATACAAATATTAATAATAAGAAATTTATTAATATTAGCTTTTATTTTTAAGAGATTTTTCGTTTTTGTGTATTAATCAGTTATTAAAATTACTTTTAAAAAAATAATTAAATTCCGTTTATTAAAAAATATAGGAATTAAAAATATTTATATTTTGTTACCGTGGTATCGAGCTGTCCTAACTTTTCTAGTAGATTCTAAAAATTGTACTATCCCTTCAAAAGTAATTGAAAAAACTGCAACTTTCATTTCTGATAATTAGAAGACCTACATGAAATCCGAAAATACAAAAAAAAATTTTTAAGTCTTTTTCGACATAGACTCCGTCCTTATATATTTATTTTGATTGGTATCCAATATAATATAAATAAATTTTTATCGCTCAGGACGGGAGGCAAACCTCTGATCTTTGGCACGAGAGGCGAGACCTCTACCTCTGCAGCAAGGGACAGAGCGACTAAATTTAATAATAGGTAAAATATTATATAATTTGATGAAGCTCTCCTAATTACCATTAAGACGAAATAAATGATAGAGTTTTTTCAATTACTTTTGAGGGGGATAGTATTAGATTACAATAACTTTTTCATATAGAAATTATCTTAAAGTTTAAAGAATAACGAAAATATTGACTTGATTGATTTTAGTCAAAATCTTGGTGTTAAATATTCAACTAAGTTTATGTTTAAAATGTCAGAGTCATGGGATTTGTAATTTACGAAGTAGACTATATTTTGGGTACAACAGAAAAAACATTATTCAGAATAATTAGACTAAAATAGAACATACAAAGAGAGTCAAAGAATATTCTCCTCCCCTTCCACTGTCAATCTAATGAGATATTGGAGAATATAATAAAGAATTACCAAATCTATGGGAACATTTTCAAATTGGTCTTGTTGTTTAGCGAGGCGTAGTTTGGTAGCAGCGTAACTGGCACAAACACGTAAGACTTCATTTTGTCCTTTCCATGCTTCTGGAGGTCGCAACGAGCCTACCAATCGAGCCATTAAATCACCAACGGATCCATCATTTGATGACGAAAGGGCTGCTTGTTGCTCTTGACGTGTCAAAAAGTCCAGAATGTTAAAATCTGCTGTCGTTGCATTTATTATTGAAACCTAAAATAAAGAGCATATCATATAAATATGAAAGTATACGCAATAAAAAAGATTTGAAATATACAGTAAGGAATTTAAAATAAAAATATGCAGTATAAATGCGAAATATATGCATCAACAAACGAAACGATGAACTTTCCTGAGGGGCGGCCCGTTAACTTAAGTGGCCCTGGACTAATAGTGTTCGAGAGACTATCCAATTAACCAAAATTAACCCAAGTTTCGATTAAGTTAAGCCCACTTATTCGCCATTTTGTTTTTTTTTTTACCATTTTATAAATGGGACAAATTATAGGCAACAGAAATTGAAGAATTTGTTTATTTTATTTGATGCACTTGCATAATTGACAAATGACAAAATATATTTTGATTTTAATAGAGGACAGAGCCGTATTTACTATTTAATGTCATTTAAAACATTGATAGTTGATATTATATTTAAATCCAAACCAACAATTAAACTTTATCAAAATTTTGTATAATTCATTTATCTTAAGTTTTTAATAAAAATTGTCTTTCTTTTTACCTTTTTGACCGCAAAGCAATGATATGAGAAGGAGAGAAATGTTTTTGGGGATTCACGTTATAATTTAATTTTATGAATTATTTAAATTTATTTGAAAGATTTTCCCCATTTATATTTCTCATTTTGATTCAATTTTGCCCAATAACCTTTGGGAACAAGTGCCGCCTCCTTCTTAGCATTTGGCGGATAGTCGCAATCTAATCGTCTCTTGGAATGATTTTCGCTTCTGGCGTAGCTTGGTCATTTAACCACATAGCCATATCAATGACGCCGCTCAACAAGAATGAGAAAAATTGATGTTTTGCAAGTACATACCGAGTCTGGATGGGAGAGATTAGCTGGATGTTTATATTTTAAGAAAGTTAGTCCAGGGCGTCGATCGAGGAGGCGACATTGAGAAGCTTGAGTGACTTCAGTGCCCTTTGTCCCCCAATAACCAGCAGCTTGTGATGGAGTGTCCTCCCAAATTCCACAAACACCATAATTATCTAAAAGAGAAATAATCCATTCGCCAAGATAGATTAATTAATTAGATTATAACCTTACAAAAAATTACCGTCTTTTGGGTGGCATCTGGCATTCTGGACACACCAAGCACATTGGCCTAGCCGTAGTTTATCAGCTACAGAAATGGTATCCTGAGTGACCTGATCAGGGATTGAATTAGAAGGAGGCGCATGGACCAAGCAAGCATGGCAATCTCCAAGGGCTGAACATATTCCAGGGCAGGGGGTTGTTAATAAATTGGTTGTGCAATTTCCTGCAACTGTTCGTCCATAGCAGGCCTCATCCACAGTACACCAGCCACATTCAGGATTAGAGGTACAGGCACTCCGAGAGCCATGCCTGAAAAAAAATTTTTTTAAACAAGTTATCGTTTCAAAAGAGAAATTTTATGTACCGATGACAGAGAGCTTCAGGGTCTCTTGCAGCTAAAACAGCCGGCATCCGATAGGCTAATAAATCGGCGTTGACATTGCCATGATAGCCTCCAACGATAATCAAGGTGTGTTGATCTCTGACTGCAGCTGCATGGGCAAAGACGCCCTGGCCTTTCGGATAACGCCTTGACGTTGATGATGGAAGGATATTTAAATTACTAACTTCACGAAGAGCATCAGGTGATACCCAAGTGTGACATCTTAAATGATAGAGATAAAGTTGTCGATCATAACAAACCTCCTCTGTCTTGTGTCGGTGTGAGTATCCACCAAACAAAACTAAATAATTTCCTAAAAGAAAAGAAAAACAAATAAATCTGGGAAAAATTTGATTTCAAAAATAAAAAAACAAACCGATTATGTTGGCGGTGTGGAAGGCGCGTTCTCTCGGCACATAAGAATCGCGTAGACCCGCCCTTGGGTAGAGCAACTCCGTCCAATGGCGATTATCTAATTGAAAGGCGAACATATTATCAGAAAGCCTTGAAAATCGAGGAACTCCTGGGGCGACGCCTCCATAGACAATCAACGATCGTGATCGGGGATCGTAGACAGTAGAATGCGCAACAACTCGAACATCCAGTTGTTTGCTTCCTCGAGGGACAACCAATTCCCAATTCTCAGTAAAATCTTAAGAAAAAAAGATTTTTTTATAAAACAAAGTTGGTAGGAATAATGAAAAATATATAGAAATACCGGAATCCAATCGAATTCGAAATAAGCGACTAGAAAATTCTCCTCCTTCAAGAGCACCTCCAAATAAATATATCCAATCTGAATGAGCCAGAGTGAGAGAATGCCTTGTTAATGGAGGCGGTTGAATTAACGATGAGCTTCCTCGAAGAGACCATCGGCTCGAAGAAATGTTATAGAACCTGCAAGAGAAACAACTGAATAGACCTGCACCAGTTAATTGAAATTAGCTCTCTCAGTCCATTTAAGTAGTTTTTGAAATTATGTCTGTGTTCGTCCACAACAAAAAATCGGGTTTGACTCAGACTCACAACACACATCACACAATTTTCTTTTACCTATGGTAAGGAAAGCTGAATAATGTGCTCTCACCAGATTTTTTACGTCAGGCACTTTGGCCCAATACAAACCATCGTTTAAAGGAGAGGCTGGCGTTCAGTTTCCGGTCAACTCAAGCGAGGTGCGCAGTAGCCATGTGCAAGGTTTCGAGAGGAGCCTTTAAATTGAGGGTCCCACACTATTTTGGGGTGGAAAATGATTAATACATCTTAAAAATAATTCTATTTATTATTTGAATAGCCAATTTAATCAAATTTGTTAGAGTAGTTTAAGAGAAAATCACAAAAAACTTAAAAACGTTCAAGAATAAAATGGGTCCCAAATAAGTTTGGGAGGAGGATAAGAGTTAATAGATTTTAAAAGTCTTATAAATAATTGATATATGAATTTTAATCAAAATCGTTAGAGCAAATTTTGAGAAAATAAAAAAAAAACTAAAAAAGTCGTAACGGTATCGTATGTTGTTGGAACTAATCTGGGAAGTATAAATCAGGGGATTATATGTTTCTGCTGTTTATTTAATAATTAAATAAAAAAGAAATTTAACGTTTAAAAAAAATAAAAATTAAGATCAAATTTCGAATAAGATTTAAAAAAATTAAATTAATAAGGAATTGTTTAAAATTATATAAATAAAAATAAAAAAAATAATTTATTATAATTAAAAATTTAGGATTTATTATAAGAAAATTATAAAAATTGTTTATATAAAATTTTGACAGTACAAAAAAATAATTTAAGGGAAATGGGATAGGGAAAGCGCTTAACGAAATGTTAAGCCTCATTGTCGGTGGTGATATGATGTTGTTTGTTGTTAACCTCGGCTGAGTTGATATCCTCTTAATAAAGATAGGTGTTGATAGCCCAGCTGATAACTGAAGATGGTATTTCGATGGTATGATCCAATCAACTCTCCGACGGTCGATTTTGGTGTTGGTATGATTCGATCTCCTGACTCCGATATAGGTGACAGTATAAACCGATCGATCCAGGCCGCTGAATGTCTTCTTCATCCAGAGTCTGCTTCGAGGAGCCCATCAATTTGATGAAGAGGAAGGGAGTAGGGGATTTCTTGAAATTTTATAAAAAAGAAAAGACTTTTATTTACTTAATATAAATAATATTCATTAGAATTCCTCATTTAAAAAATAATTCATAATAAAATTTAAAGTTTATTAATAAAAAAAAAAAAATCATCACTAAATTTCCCTTTTTAAAATAAAAAAGACAGCAGGAAACAACCCAAAAACCTACTACAAATGAATTACATCAGTAAAGTATAAGTACACTTATGCCGATTTTAGTGAAAAACAGTGAGGTACATGTTTCTAGGGAACCTAGCTTAAATAAAAGATTTCAGTCTCGTACGTTTTTTTCGTTTTTGAGAAATGTTATACACACACACATATTTTCGAGTCTTATTTTACTTTTTGTATATGTAATGTATAGTCTTGCGATCGCAAAAAAAAAAAACCGATGTCGAGATTTCAACAGATATACACGCTTCGAGGTCTCTTAAGTCTAAAAAAATTATCTGTCTGTTTGTCTGGGTGTAAGCAAGATATCTCAAAAACGGAAAAACATACGAGGCTGAAATTTTAAATTTAACTTATGTATCCTCTTTACCTCAAAACTTGAATAAATAAAATTGGCCAAAGAGTATTAATACTTTTTGTTTTTTACGATTTTGATTAAAATTCAGAAATCAATTATTTATTAGATGATCTTTGAAATTAATTAGTTAATTTCGGCTACTGAGGCCATTTTGACTTGACATATACTCTATACTGAGGAAAAATGTCGTATCGATGGCTACCGACTGACGTTCTACACTCTTGTCCCTTGGGGCCACCTATCCCGAGGTTCAGCAGTGCTTGGCCTTGCTTAACTAGAACGATCTCTGTGGCTGTTCCTCTTCTCT
>JAAAKE020112984.1:0-16453 GCA_010014785.2 Anisolabis maritima
TCGCTAAACAGATCGCCACCGTGCATATCGATCATTTCTAATGCTTTACCACCACCACGAGCAACACAAGTCAGTGGGTAGTTTGATATTTTAATAAAATATTTATTTTTCCATTTTATCTAAGGTAAGAAGTAAGGGGGAGAGTTGTAATGTCTATTCTGATTGAAAGAACGTTAAGAAGAATTCTCTCTCACGGCATTCTCTATATAGTAGATTAGGAGAGTTAAAGGGCTCAGATGGAAATAGAGGATGAGTTAGCTAGAATAAATATATAGAGAGAGGAGTTAGAAACAAGAAATAAATTAACATCCATCGAAAGGCTGAAACGGTCAAAGGATAGCTGGGAAAATCATTTCTGGAGTTATGATTATAAATAAGAATAAAAGTACTTACAATATCTAACCAGAATTAAACTAAAAGAGAGGGGAGGTATCTAAGGGTCACGGGTTCGCTTCCCTTATGGGGAGATAAAATTTATTTAAATTATATTGCCAATCTGTTTATTTAAAAAATATAGAGTGGCTTCAGATGCCACAAAGTCAAAAAAAAATTTTAATCGTTGAAACGTGTTTTTTTTTTTTTTTTCTGTAAAGGCCTAATTAAAAAAAGGCAAGGAAGTTGCAATACTTCCCCGCCCATTTTGGCCATCGCTAATCATAAATTCTGGGAAATAATGACGCTTTAAAATCGAGTATGCAAGTCTTGTTTTTTTTTTTAAGACTTTTTCGGCATCTTAGGCCATTAAGACTTCGACCTTATTTATTTAAATTAGTTAGTAGCCAATAAAATTTAAATAAATTTATGTCACTCAGGACGGAAAGCGAACCACTAGGGCATGTTGATTTTTTTTTTTTTTTGTTATGTTTTTTGGATTAATATCTTTTCTTTAATAGAATTTAAAATATTAAATATATTGATTAACCAATTAATATTAAAAAATAAGGTCAGAGTCTAAATGGCTCCAGATTTCGGAAAAGACTTCAAAACAAATTTCATTTAATTCTTTTATAAATTAAAATTAATAAACAATATTACTATATATATTTATTTATTAAAAGTTGATTGAAAATTGTTTAAAAAAAAAAGTCTTGTTTTTTAAATTAGAATAAATTTTCAACAAAAGTGAGTAAATTTTATTTTCCAAATGAATTATTTTAGAATTAATAGAATTACCCGTTGGTGATATTAATGAATTTGTCCAGAGGCTGTTTAGGGTGAGAGCGAGCAAAAAGAGGGTTGAATGGGGGAGGAGGGAATTAGTTGAGTTGCAGATGCAAATTACTTTTTGTTAATTTATTTTGCTGCTGTATTTCTAAAATGCATTGTATCATATTATTATTAGGATTTAATAATAAATTAAAATATGCTTTTCTGCATTTTTGTTTTGCCCAAATCCCTGCGCATATTTTGTATTTTTTTCTTTCGGAATTAATATATGGTTATTCATTAGTAAATTATAATCATTGGATAGTGGTACATTAGAGAACGTCACTATAACACAATTTATTAATAACTTTATCCTTCTTTTAATATTATAATATATGAGAGAAAGAGAGTAGATATGGAGAAAGGCTGTAGTTTTATTTGAGAAATCAAGACAAGACAAAGGCTTATTTTGACCTAAAATTTGATTATTACCCTGTCTCCGAAACGTTGATAGAGTGATAATAAAATTTGGGCCGAAAGAAGTCTTTGACTTTATTTCCTTTAAATATATAAATTATTTTCTTCCAGAATCAGAACAATTCAATAAAAATTGTAGGTTTATATTATTCACACTTGTGTTTTTTATTTTATTAATATAGCGATCTTTTTGCAGAATAATAATAAGTGATTAATATAATATTTTATATATCATTGGAAAATTAAATAATAAAAAGAAAAAAAACAAGAATTGGATGATAGGAACTGCTACTAGTGGAGAAGCCAGCAGCTAGAAATAGAGAGTGATAACAAAAGTAAATTGGCAGAACTTCTCTTTTGTTTCCCTTCGCACTACTAACTCCTCTAAATTTTCCAGTCTCTACTCGAGTGGGAACTCCGGAGAGGGAATGATCAAGACTTCAAATTCACTTTTTTAGCTGCCTAATTTATTTTTGTTGTCCAACCAACTATTTTAATCACAATAAGATAAAATTGTTCTAAATATCCTTAATATCTAATTGAGTTTAAAATACATAATTTATTCATAAATAAAAATAATATATTCTAATTATGGGGCTCTTTAATATGATATTAAAAATCGGATGTGGCCGGCCCTCGACTTTCTTCTATACGAGATGTTTTTAAAGTAAGTATCATCACTCACACACTAATGACACTATATCATAAATCAACATCATTGTCGTTTATATGAACTTATTTGCCTTCTACTCTAATGTAAATAATTAAAAAATAGACCAAATAAGCATCACTTCCTGTTTTTGGAAGTGAATCAAATTTTAATTGCGGTCTCTGATTTTGATATAATATAGGTATACAACAGTGAGATTATATTTCAGTTATCAAGATTTTTAGAAAAACGTTTAAGGTTTAAGTACCACTTATGGTTGCCAAAAATAGATCAAAGGTTGGTAGAGATTTTTTGCTGAAATGCACGTATGTAAAATTTTGTTGATCGAGTTATCGTACTAACGAACATACACAGAGACAGACATAATTCGATACATGGTATTTTTGGACTCAGAATCAAAAACGATCAAAATCTCGAGATCGAACAAAATTTTCCTTATATTCCTACGTATATGAGAAAATAAAAATGGACCAAGAGGATATAAGTAAATAAACGAAATTACTTATCAAACGAATAACTCATTACTGTTGTGTGGGTGTTAACAACTTAAAATAATTCATGTAGCAGTCCTCCCAGGGGAGTTCTTTTCACAGATAAAATAATCCATTATACATAAGAAAAGTAAAATATTTATTTATTATTTAAGGAAGATTTTGATTATTCAAAAACAAAAATTTTTTCCTTCTAAAATTGTTTGCTCTCTTCCACAGAAAACTGATGGTTTAGATTTCTAATTTTAAGGAAATATTTTGGCCACTGTGTTCTTGTATATGGAGAAAATAACAATTAATCTTTAAATAGAGAAATAGGCTGAAATTATCTACATACATTTTTCTCTCATATAGAAAATGGGTAAAATCCTCGTTTTATTGTATAATTTTTTATTTTTTTAATCGTCTCAATTTCAAATTGAATTTCTGTAACAACGCGAGACAATTACCCTTGCAAGAACAACCCACCTCCCTCTACCACTCTTGCAAGTTATATATAGAGATTTTGTATATACACTACAAGTATAAGGCCCTAATTAAATTCTAGGGTTATTACGAGTTCTGTATTGGACCACCAAACATCTTAAATATAATTTCTAGAGAGCACAGACGGCTCTGACGTATTCATTTAAACTCGCTCTTGTTTATTCATTTGTAAAGACTCTCTCTAGTTTTTTGTGTTCGTTTCGACAATATTTCTCTATACTGACATTGCTTGGAAAATAAATACACTTCATATATATATAGATATTTTCTTAAAAGGGGTATTCGTTCGCTTCTTGAAAATGTTTTATCTTCTTTACAACGGTTAATCAAATTAAAGTGCTTTTAATTTAAGAGATGTCAAAAGTTTTAAAAGTCCATTAATTGTTTACCAATAGATTGGAATTATAGCGAGTAACAAAGAGGAGAAAAATATTGGTGGAAGATATTAACAGACGGGAAGGAAGTAAATTTAGTGACAAGTTAAAACGATTAAAGTAAACAAAAAAAAAAAACTGGCTTTTTAAAAGTTGATTACTTTTTTTAAAGAGTCGGCAGAAAATTTAGCTAATTATAAAATACCTATTCAGGAAATTCAATTCATTAAACTTTTTTTCTTGATATTGTCATTGTGGCTAATAATAAAAAAAGACTAATGAATATTTATTTGAAAAATAAAAAAAACCTTTTTATACTTTTTATTCCTTTTTTTGGCATCTAATATATGCCGTAATATAAGATAACTTTATAATTGGAAATTTAAAAAAAACTCATAATGAATATTTTTGTCTTTTCGACATTACAGGTCATATATTAATTAATTGTATTTATACGATATAAAGTTTTGTAGCCAATATAATTTAAATATATTTTATATCTCTAAGACCAATAGATCATCTTAACCTATGGAGGAGATAAAAAATAAGTTGTAATTAATTAAAATTTGAATTTTTCCCGAAAAAAAAAAATATATATAAAATTATAAACTGAATGAAATATTGCAATAATTGTATATAATATTTTTAGAAAAAAAATATCTAACCTCAAGACTTAAAAGTATAAAATGAGGATCCAGGAGCTTTACTTTAGTAAGTTAGGTAAGGTTGAGGTGGTTGCCGTCCTCCATTGGGAGGAGTTACTTAGGCCAGTAATGCACCACTTGAGCTTCTGAGGGTGAGATTATCTCCCACTTTCCCACCCCAGGAGGAGACTTTTTGCAGAGTTGGAAATAATTTTTTGCGGCAAGCCGGACTCGAACCCGAGCTATTTTCATACTCTAAATTCGTAATCGGCAGCTTATGCGTCTTAGCTACTGCCTCTTTTTATTTAGTAAGAAAAATTAAAAATTAAGAATTAAAAATAATTTTAAATAAAACTTTGAGACGCTAAGAATTGCATAAATTTGGACTAAAATGGGGAAAATATGCGCAATCACTTAAAAAAATTATAGATAAAATTTTGAGATGAGATATAAGGCAAAAAATAACATTTGACAAACAAATAAGTTCAAAAAATCTTTCTAAAATATAAAAAAAGAAGGGGGGGGGGGGAACATGAAACTGGGAACTGAAATATAGTAATAATATATTAACCTTTTTGCAGAGAGAGATATTTTAATAAATTCAGATCTCAGTAATTTGGCCTCTATTATATATAACCTAATTTAAAGAAACATTTTAATATGAATAATTAAGAAATCCTTTATAAAGAGAGATTATTATGATAAAGGACATATAAAGGAATTAAAAGATTTTCTAAAAATTTCAATTTCTCAAATTTCTATCTTAGTAAGCAGTTTTAACTAAGTGGAAGCAATTTCTTCTAAGTAATTGCTTTAATATGTTTAATTATAATTTTGCACGAATGTTTGGATGTAGACCTACCTCTTAAAATTTCGTGTAATTAAATGTTCGTAGCTAGAAAGAAAATGGCTTTAGAAAGGAGTGAGTGAATAAAAAGCAAAGGGAAAAGTGTCTCTGATGGCAGTCGGCCAATTTTACGGATGGCGATTCTCTAAAGCTACCAGCTCAAGAACAGTCAAGAGATAATGAAGCTGGTCTGTCTGGGTCACTGTTATCAGATAAAGTAAAAAAAAAGAGGAAAAAAAAAAATGGAAACCAAAGAAAAAAAATAAGAGAGAGAAATCGGTCTTCACAAAGCATGGATGAGGCGTGGCTGTTGCACATACCTACATACAAAGATTAACGCGCTCAATGACTAGTAAACAAGTGCAAATGAATTTTTTCAAATTAATCAAAAAATTGTCTGATGTTCTAATCAAAACTTATTTGTTATTTAACATTGAGGTATTTGAGAAACACGCAGATAGGCAATTCCATTTAATCGTAAAATTAAGATAAAAAATTATTGCTTGAAGAAATTATTAACAATTAGGATTTCAGCCAATTAAAGAATACTCCGTTTAATGTAGATATTTCGATAATTATTTTTTATATGACAAATATGAGTATATATATATAATTCATAGACAGTTTCAAAATATTTTTTGGGCAAATTATTGGTACCTGCTATTAGATTTCATTTATTTTTTATCTTCTTCTACTATTTCCATTATTAAAACTATTGGAATAAAGTCTATAATGTACTTTATGATTATAATTTATTATTTATTATTTTATTTGGCTAAAGGAGTGAATAAAATAAAAAAAATTATAGCATAAAGGTAATGAATGAGGTGCCATAAGAAGGGGGATGTGTTCTTACAATTCTTTCTTTTGGAAGGGCCTATTCTGGTGGAAATGATATTAAATTCGAACACTTGTATATTTATTTAATTAAAATATTTTGTATAGTCTTAGCCTTTGAGTTTGAATCTAATTATATTAAATATTTTCATTCATTGCTTTTAACAAAAAATGAATTGACGTCATCATTTTCAATTAAAATATTTTATTTATTTTTTCCTTTATATATATAAGATATTTATATTTTTCCATTCTTCAATTTTTTTTTTTTTTCTCTCATTTAAAGAATATTTTTCTTGAGTAATAATAATTAAGATTAATTTCGTTTCTAATTTTACAAATCGTTCTAAAATAAATTGTATTTCCAGAGAAAGACTTTCTCTCTTGAGAAAATCTATTCCATATACCATTTGTCTCGATGAACACTAAAGTACAAAGAAAAGTTCTTTTTCTCTCGGATAAAAAGCCTCCTCTTTTATTTTTATTATCTTTATTAAAGATACAATTAATTTTATATATATATAAAAATTTAATTTGAATTTATAAGAATAAATTGTTAGCTATAATTTTTTTTTTTTTCGCAAAATATTTATCTAAATAAAGCCTCTTTTCTGAGAAATAAATCTTGAAGAGACGTAATTTCTCCTCTCCTTCCAACCAAATGGTGTTCACAACTCTTTACAAGATAATGCTTTTATAAATCAGGGCTATTTTATTTTATTTTATTTATCAGTTTAGCAAAATACTAAACATGTTTTTTTTTAGAAGATAAATAAATTCTAAAATAGTATTAATTTTTGAAGAGATTGATCTAATTTTTTGATATTATTAGTATCATTTCATTTCTAACTCATTATGCAAAATCACGTGATGAATTTCTAACTAACTATTGTAAATTTAGTATTCTATTTTGGGGACGAAGAAATAAAATGGCTAAAAATATCGGTTATCACATTCGTGACATTTAGTTTCATTATTAAAATAGACATAACTTCTCAAAACTATTTGTCGATAAGATACTCCGTTGTATTTCAGTGTAATTAAACCTAATCAGGCAATAGTTTTGAGAAATTATACGATCAAGAAACTATTTGCAACGAGTCTGAGTAGACGGTTTAGTTTATCTGTTCTGTTATTATTTTCTGCAGATGGGTCCGTACCAAAGGAGTTGGCCAGGGTTTCCAAAAAAATATTTTATTCATTTATAACGGCAGTTTGTTTTTTACGTAGAAAGGTAGCATATTTCATTAATACACATAATCGTAAGAGATTATATTTTTTCAGATTTTTCATTATAAAATACAAGATATGATTTTGAATAGGCCATCTATCCGTGGTCCTATATATAGAGCTTATATGAGTAGTTTTCTTTTTTAAATCTTTTTCGGCATCGGAGGTCAGAGAGACTCCGTCTATGTAGACTTTATATATATTATATATATATTTGTGTATTGTAATATATAACCCTATCTACGATTTTAATTTCTTAAACATTGAATCTGCATACATATACTCTAAGTTATTATTTTAAATTTATTTTGTAAAGTTGTGTTTTTTAATTTTATTGCTCATTTCATCATCAATTGACTGATGATGGCTTTATCAAATTAAAGCCGAAACGTTTCATATTTTGGGAGTTTTATTTCGATAGAGGCTTCTTATTCTTTTCACATATCTCTTTATTTAAATTAATTGGTAGTCATTATAACTTAATTAAATTTTTGTCGTAAACACTGACCATCGGAATGAGAAGTGAGACCTCTTCTCCAGGCGAATATGAGTGACGAATTTAGTGACGAAAATACAGACATTACTTAACCCATATATATATATTCTTATGCCGAAAATCAAAATAATGAGCTCTTAGTCATACTCCATAAAAAATTATTCTTACTGATAAAATATTCTATTTTTACTTTTTCTTACGTATGTAATGTCTACTAAAAGTAAATAAAGTATTCCGATTGCAAAAATAATTCGATTTTGGGATTTCAACGGAAATACACGTTTTGATTTTAAGACAATTCGGTGCTCTGCTAATGTCAATATAAATATTTATAAATCCTATGTTTCTTAAAAAGTAGGATTTATCAATCAATTTTTTTTTTTTTTTTTGTATAGATATTGCCCTCGGGCTAAATATGAATAAAAAATTGGAGCAGATCATCCTAAAGAAAAAACATGTTGATTCAAAAATTATGGTATGAAATTAATTCACATTACTTTACCAAATAGGTAAGAGAAAGTAATGATGTGCTCTTAGTCCCATCAGATTTTTTTTAATTCCATATTTTATAAAAAAATATATTTAGTTCTATATACAAAACAATTCTTAGAACAATTTATTATATCATAAACGTATTCCATTTTGAAGGATTTAAAGGAACATTTTGAAAAAGAGTTGACGTGAAAATCAATGCGAATTAATAGTCCATTTGAAAGGATTTTCCTATCAAGAAAAGACAAAAAAATGAAGAAGGGATCGATTGCATTTGCAACTAGAGATGTGTTTAATCGAGTAGAGAAGAATATTGGACTACGCTCCAGTAGAGCATCGTCAAATGAATTAAATTCTATTTTGAATTCATTTCGTCTTTTTTTCGATGGTTTATTTCTTTTTATAAGACAGCTCTTTCTATTTTTTCTCTTCACCTGACTCAATTCGATTAATTTATTTATTATTCAAATCGATTTCTTTGGTATTATTAAGATAATGGTAAAGAAAAAAAAAAATCTTTTAAAGAATATTTTAAAATGTGGCAATAGAGTTGGTCATTTTCCTCTCTAGACTCTAAAGTCTATCCCGCTTAAAAGAGAGACAAAGCTCAAGGGATTGACTATCTACTTTATATCTCATAGGATAAGAAATTCAACCAGGAGAAATAAATAAATAAAATAATTCCCCTCTCCTTCATTATCGACGTTTCGGGCACACAGCTTGCCCTTCCTCAGGGTTACATAACATTTATTTGTTCTGAGAAATTGTGTCCGACTTTAAAAAAAAATTGTTTTATTTCATTTCCTCCTGTCCTATCAGAGTGGCAAAGCTTTTGTTTCATGGTCAAAATTTTATTACCTCGCTTTATTTATAATATTGACTTCCAATTAATTAAAATAACTACGGAAGGATAACTACTAACGTTAAATTAAATTATATATTTTATATCTATTTAGTCTTCAAAGTTTCTCCTGTTTATTAAATATTTTCTAATTTCTCTCTATTTATATTGTTTGTAATTCTCAAATTTTAATATGTTAATGAAATAAGCCAGGATTAAAGGTGATGAGAAATGGTGCTGAATGGGAATCGGCCTGGGGTTCTACACTTAGAAAGCAGTTAGAGAGATTATTTTTTATACTAAAAAAGGTCAAATTAAATGTTTGAAAAACCTTAAGAGATTTTTTTTTTAATTGTCGAATTTTTGATAAGCCTCTGCAGTTATATATATATATATATATGTTCCTGTACAAATTACATCCTTTAGAATAGTATAGACAGAAGTATTTAAAATTTTTTTTAATTTACCTATAACTT
Organism: Anisolabis maritima; assembly: GCA_010014785.2. Taxonomy (NCBI): domain Eukaryota; kingdom Metazoa; phylum Arthropoda; class Insecta; order Dermaptera; family Anisolabididae; genus Anisolabis; species Anisolabis maritima. Next base: position 9,508 of record JAAAKE020112984.1, read on the forward strand.
GCAAACTTTTTTTGAAAAAACTTTTCCTTTTGGAAATTATCGAAACTAAAAAAATGAAATAAGAGAAAAACGTTAATGTTAATTCCATAAAGTAAATCAAGTCAAATTTATTTATAAATTTATGCCTTTAAATTTTATACAACTAAATTAATATTTTTCTTGTTAAACAAGCTGGATAAATGACATATAAAAAGAAGGAGATAAGTTACGACTCTAATCAGTGTAGAAAGCGAAAAAAGGTTAGAGCATAACACAATATTTTTAAGATAATTTATGTTTAACAAAACAAATTTTTAACAAATTTTGGTTTTGAGGAAGGATTTCCAAAACGGCGAGATTTGTTTTATTTTTCTCTTGACTGCATTATGCTTTCTTCGTTTTCTAGGGAGATAGATTAGATAGATTTGCTCTAAAAATTTATTTTGTAAATTAAATAATAGTGCAAGTGTTTTGATTTCGTACTTATAAAACTCAATAAAAGATAAAAATTTGCATAAGAAAAAATGAAACTTAAATAGAGCAGCATATATTTTCCTTAACTGTTTAAATAATTAATGTATATCCCATTTTCTCCAATATATCTCACCTAATATTGATTTATTGCTATTCATTTATTTATTTATGGTTACTAATTACTATTTCATATATTGATTTTTCTTTTCACTTCAATATACTTTTAATATAAAACAAGCCCTTGGGAAAATATAAAATCTCTATCAATAAAAATAAAATAAATACCTGAAGTAGTGTATATATATTTAATATAAATAATAACAATAATTATTATTTTTAGTGTTTAAATGTATAACAAAGAGATTGAATAAAATATCATGGATTGCAAGAAATTAGTGCCAAGAAGGTAGTGAACACAAACTGACAAATGAGTTTTCGATTAATTACTGCAGTGGTTCTCTAAAGTAAATCACTCGAATGCTTTTATTAAATCTCTCTAGAAATTAAAATGTAACATTAATAAATTCACATGCGTGGTCCGCTCTTCAATCATTTCAAATATTTAATCCAAAAATCTTTTAGTGAGTTCGTCATTTTGGTTGCCTAACTTCCAGCAAACAAATACTATATTTATATCTGCAACCCATAGTATAAATTTTTTGGATTGATTTATTTTCATAAAATAGTTATGGCTCCTCATTTTGTGCCCTTCTTCAGATATAATTCACAAGAGTTTAGAATCTAGTGATCCATAATATTAAGAAACAATTCCTCGATTCCACCATCTAGATAGTACGACTGTGGTTCCATCCCAGTCGTTTAGAGTTTAATTCAAATTTTTATATTTTATAATAGATCGTGCAATCTCAATGCCTTAATCGAGTCAGGGAATCCATCTTGTTTCCCACATCTCATTAGATTCAGATATAACATTAAGATTATGTGATTTATATTAAATTGTATCTGAAGAATGCCTGAAAATAAGTGACTGAAATGTTTTTTTTTATACAATTATATCATTCAACATTATTCGAAAACATTGTTTATGATAACAATTATAAAAACTTCTTAAAAAAAAATTATAAATAAAGTAGTAAGATAATATTACCGTTATCTCCAGAAGATCTGAACTTGTCCCCTACGCCCAGGAAACAGGATGCGGCCTTTCTGCAATCAAACAGTCCAATTTCAAAATATTATAATTTTAAAAAATTCTAAGATTTAAAAAAAAAATATTTTTTATTAGTAAAATTTTGTATAAAAAAATTGTAGTAATAAGAAAGCGGTAATTAGGCCAGAGATTATAACTTGTTTCTTTCCTTTAGTGTAAACAAACTAATCCGCATTATTCGAACTTTTTGCATGTCTGCGTAATATCATGTTTTAATGATTATTAATTTAGGCTAATTACTTTGAAACATGACTACAAAAAACACACCTTCATATTAATAAAATATTGTATAGAAAATTTTTTATAATTAATTTAATTTGAATTTGTGAAACTACAAAGATATATAACAAAGTCATAAAATAAAAATTATTTATTAAATTCGTTTAAACTCTTTATCCACTTTTTTTTAGGCCTCTCTTAGGATAGCAGTGGATAAACATGAGGCCATTTGAAATAACAAAGAAAAAGGGCTCCGGTGGAATGGACACAAATCAAATTTGGGGCCGAGACCCAGAGAGGGAATGCTTACCGATGTCATCAGCGAATGGCCGCCGGCCTGCATTAATACATAAACATGTCTATATAAATCTAGCAATGCAATTTCCTCAAACTATTGAATTTATAATAATAACAGGGCATAAATCAAAAGACGGAATTGTCTATGTCTGTGGCATTAAGGCTAAAAATGACGCAGCCTGATGCTATCTCAAATATTTATAGCGTTTTCTTATTTCTATGAAAATAATAATAAAAATAAAAATAACCAAAATACTATCTTGTTACCTTGACAAAAAAAAAATGAGAAAAAGATGATATTAGCGACCAAGTGCAGGAAATTTACCGATATAATTTAATAAATTCGCACATATATATAATCAAATTAAAATTCTTATTTATAATTCAACATGTGGAAAGAATTTTTTTTTTTTTTTTAAATAAAATTCAATAAAAAACTAATTCCGCTTGTCGAGCCAAAATAAATGGACGAAAAAAAAATAAAAACAAATATTGAAATAAGAGTCTATAGTTATGGAAAATAACTTATTTAACCAACTTTGATTAAATTCCTGGCCTGAATACAAAATATGAAGCACCGAAATAAAAATCGATACTTATTTAACTATTTTATTTGAAAACTTAGAAAAAAAAAGCTTGTCTTATAGTGAGTGTGTGGATCAAGTTATTCTCAACAGCAACTAAAGGAATATACTTAATACATTAAACATTTTTTTTTTTTAACTTTTAAAAATAATATAAATATATTGTATTTGTTAATTTAAATAGAAAATTTAATTTCTGAGCTAGTAAAAAATTAAATATGTTCAAAAAATGAAAATAGACATAATATAATTTGGTGTGATCATTTAAAGCGATTTATGATTTTGCTTTTAGAAAGAGATAATTTTTATTAACAATTATATTTTTTTCAGTGTAATTGTTTGAAATACAAAGAATAAAATAGAATATGAAATATCAAAGAGCAATGTTTCTCAAATGACTCTAAACTTCCACGACTTAGGAGAGAATAATAACCTTTTTTTTTTTTAATTTTAAAGATATGAGCTAGTAAATAATCAACCAATTCAAATTAGAGAATAAAATGTAGTAATATTTTAATGGATTAAATACCTTAAAAACATAAATGAAAATATAAGGTACTAGCGGGAATTCAGCCCACAATCTGATTTGGACTTAATTTAGTGGTTTTTTGGCTTTTTCGGCATCTGAGGCCAAATTTTTTAAATTAATTAGTTGCCATTAATTTATAGGTTAAAGCAAGGGTTGTATTCTCTTGAATCGCTTATTTTTTATATAATGAATTTAAGCCATTTACTATTCTTTCTAAAATTTGCAGTATATATTTTTCATTAATAATTAATTTTAATTTACTTATTGAGTGTATTTTTATTTGATTTTTTTTTTAATTTATATAAAAACTTATAAATTTATTAAAGTTCTTTTAAAAAAAAAAGTTATAAAAAATACTAATAAAAATTTTACTTAAAAAGTTTAAATAAGATATACGAAAGGACACTTATACAAGTACGGGATTAAATAAATAAATATAAACATATTTGTTTATTATAAAATTTTTTAATTAAACACATTTCACTGACTTTCATTTATTTCAAAATTTCCATGCTTTTTTTTTTGGAGAGAGGAAAAGGATTTTCAATCATTATTACGCTCAGAAGCCCCCATATGTTTAAACAAGGAGTTCTGATTTAATTTGACAAATTATCATCTAATTATGAATAATTAGTTGTTCAAATTGTTTTATCATGATTAAATTTTAGTCGAGATGAAAGAGGATTTTTTGGTTCAATTAATTAATTTACTAAGGATCGATCATCATCTTCTGCTATACATTTTGATATGGTCCCTTGCGAATATAATAGTCCATTAATGAAGCCTCCACTTCTCTTTTTCTTATAACAACTTTTCAAGATGCGGTAATTAGTTTTGTGAGTAAAAATTCATTAAGAATTTTTTTGACATTTTAATTAAATTAGTTTTATTGTGACGAATTGTTTCCTCTTAGAAAGAATTTGAATTTTTTAAAATTAAAAAAAGGAAAAAGGGAAAATGAAAAAAAAAAAAAAAAAGATTAATTAAATGTTAATTGATTGGGAAAAGAATGAAATTTTAGATGAGAGAATTCATAAAATGAAATTTGAAATTTGATTTTCTCTATACTTATTTGAGCAAATATAAGAAATTAAGCTATATAAAATTAATTCTATAAATTATTTCATAACCGTAATGTTTTCTCTTGATCTGATGTTCCTTGTAAGTGTATTAATTGTTACATGAAGAATTAAGATAATTAATTAATCAATAGTTATTGATGGGCAAAAAAAAATTAATGAAAACCAGCAACTTTTTATTTTTCTTCGTTCTAGAAATTTATTTAACATTTTTTTAAAACTATTTCCTTGTTTAGGAGGAATTTTCTCCTGGCTATGAGGCAATTCTCTTTCTTGAGTCCCTAGATGTTTCTAACAAATTTATTTAGGCTATATAATTCCTACCAATAATTGTTTATGAAAAAATTTACATGAATATCCTTAATAAGATATTTACTACTGAAAAATATGGAGAGTTATATTTATTATATTCTTAAGAATTGTTATTATTATTCGATTCTTGTTAAATTCCTAAGAAATAATCTTTTTTTTTTTCGTTATTTGGTCTTTTGTTGGGGAGCAGAGTTTATTTAGTAATTGGATAATCCTTTCCCTTCTCCGGAAATTCTAAAGATTCTGGGTTTTAGGCCTAGGATGCCTAGGCACTGATCCAACCAATCAATAAAACCCACATATGATGAAATCAGGTCGGTCTCGAATCTTTATATAGTTTAATATTTCTTTAAAAATTTATGCGAGTAATATTCAATATGATATATTATATTTCTGGAATCCACTTGTTATTGTTTTTTTTTTTTTTTCAATGAAAATAGCCGTCCCATTTTGCAAATACCAGTGGCTATCATTTAAATTCAATAAAGTTTTAATAAAATATTTTTCCGTGATAAAATTTCGAGCGGAAGCATTCTTCCTTTTAAAAATATGTGATTTTTATTTTATTAGCTACATGGAAGAGCTGGGTCATATTTATAAGAAAAGGCTTTCGGGGTGGGATGGGAGACTTTTGGTTGTGCCAAGCTGCGATTTATATCCGTCAATTTCTGCGACACCAATAAGGAGCAGCTGCAGCGGGGTTGGAGGCCCCATCAAAGGTCCGGTTTCAACTACTGCAGTGGTTGCTTGCCAAACCAGGCAGGGGCTGCAGAGAAATATTCGCAGATTTCTTTTTTTTTTTTTTTTTTTTTTTGTTTTATTCAAATAGAAATAAAACTAATTTTATCTCTGCATTTTGGGCCACATCCAGCATGCGACTCGAGTATTATAAATCGATTGTTTGAATCTGAAATGATCTGTATTCTACTTCTTATCTTAACGAAATATATATCCAGACATCGTATTTATTTTTTTTTATTAATATGAAAGTTATCAATTTTCTTAGAGGTATTTATTCATAAGAAAAATGGTTTTTAAAATTTTATTTCATCTATTTTTAAACTGCTAGTAAGAAAAAAAATTCCAAAAGAGATTTTTTTTATCTGAGGGCATTAGACTTCGTCCTTAATTATTTATATTAATTTCTAATCAATATATTAATAATATAAATAAATTTTTGTCACTCAGGACGGGAAGTAACCCACTGACCTTGGGTACATGAAGCGAGAACTCTACCTCTTCACCAAGAGGCAGGGCTAAAGGGATTTTAAAGTAGAAAGAACAATTCTAACAATAGAAAACCCCTCTTTAAAAAAATATATTTAATAAATTACTTACCCATAAAAAGTCAGATAAATTTGGAGAAATAAAAATTTCGGGGTCAAATAAAATATGAATAGATAGATGATTTGGAGAACATCATTAAAGTGCGAAAAAAAAATTTCAGGAGAGCTCCTAAGTTGGCCTGAGACGCGAAAGAAAAAAAAATTTTATGGAATGAGAGGGCTTTGTTTTAAATTTTAATTTTAAGTCATTTTGAGTCTGCTGGGACCATTATGACTATATATTATATAGCCATAAAAATCAGTACAGGTGTCCGGCGTTCAACAGAGATCTTGGTGTCTGTCCTTCTCTAAGGCCTGAGCCTAAGCTTTGTTTGAAATATCTGGTGGTTTCAAACAACGCCCTATAGACTGTAAAGAGCCAATCAATATATCGTTTAAGATAAACAGAGTGCGAGATGAGTTTGTGTTTATGCCCATCCCAACTCATCACCAAAAAAATTTTATTTTAATTTGAAAGCAGAAGAAGAAGTATTAATATCTCATCTCATCTGGTTAAACACTTATTTAAATCAGAGAGGTAGATAGGATATTTTCAAGCGAGGAGAGGGGAGGGAAGAACATCTTAAATACAAAAAATTTATTCATTTTGCCAATCTGGACTTCACGGATATTTGCTTTAGACAAAAATGCTAACAAAATTTTGTTAATTTAAATCATTCGAACTTTTTTTAAGAAGGAAACATAGACATTGTTTCACCCACAAGAAGCAACCTGAAGGAGGAGAATACCCCATCCCCTTGACTCCGCCCTTTATTTAAACAAACAATTTTTATTTATGATCTTCGAACTTTTAGATAGGTAGTCTTTTTGTCTTTTCAGCATCTGAGGCTATATAGACATTAAACGATACATAATATATTTATTTACGATATAATGAGGCAGCCATATTTATTTATATTATTTGGTATCCAATTGATTTAAATAAATTTTCATTGGACTGCCTGAGATCGGAACCT
>JAAAKE020112995.1:0-16451 GCA_010014785.2 Anisolabis maritima
AAAAAAAAAAAAATAAAATAAAGTTTTTGGTGAAGGTAATGTATTAGTAATAGTAATAAGAGTCGGGGGAGATGCAGTGTGGTGAGGGTGTGTTATAACTATGGTGGATGAGAATAGGGGAGAAACGTGAATCTATAAGGGGAGAATCATATTTCGATTGGGGATCACAATACATTCACCCTAATACACAGAGATACATTAGGATTGGTACTTATACACAGAAGCAGCCCTCGGTTTCACTTGTAGAGCATTTGACTTAGGGCGTCGTAGGGTTGGACTTTTCTTTCGATCAATGAAGGCGTATGGAACCTCAAAAATGACAATTACTTTTATATAACAAAATAATAAATTTAGTATGATTGGTTTCTGAAAGGTTGTGTCCCTAAATTGAGATTACAATGGAAATTCAGGATCCCTGAGTCTGGAAATTTCAGAAAATTCTCCATGTGGTTCATCCTATGGTTGGTGGATGACATTTTGAGAGTATTTTTTAATATAAAAGAACTCACAGATTGAAGTGTTATTCTAACATTATGATTTCCATATCTTCTAGTAGCTAGTTCTAGTATTAATTAATTGAAGCTCTCCATGGATATTTAATTCTCTGAGAGGAATACTGATTAAAATAAATTTAAAATTTTGTCATCGCTATGTTTTCCAAGTTGGTAAAGATTTTATTAAAACTTTTTTCTTATTGTGCATTAATTAGAAATAATTTTTTTCTGTTATAGACAAAATCAAGATAATGTGATTAAAAAAGTTCATTAACATTTATATTATATATATATATATATATAAATTTGACTGATATTTTGCGGCGTTTTAACATTAGTACTTGATCTAATTAAAGGCATTGGGAATTAAGCCCAATCTTTCCTTATGAAAATTCAAAGCTAATTAATTGGTAATAATAAAAAATAATATTTATAGATAATTATATCTCACAAATGAAAAACAATAAAAATTGTTAATAAAAATGTTTTTTAAGAGAGGGTGAAAAAATAATTTAGCTTGGGAGTTAACTTGGGAACCCGAGATGGAATTTTTGAGAATTTTCCCATGTACGTAAAAGATTATAGTTGATATTGATAGGAAGGCCCTAATCATTATGCAACTGCAACTGATCAAGTTGGCCAACGCTGGGCGGAGGAAGGGTAGAGAGCACTAGAGGGGGAAATGATTTTTTTTTAATTGGCTGAGATAAGAGAGAGATCAGGGGTGGCGCAGGGATCGCCGAATGCGGGCACGCGCCAGATATCTATGTTTATGAAAAACTTTCTCTAATGAGTGAAAGAAAGTTGCTGCTCATGATCAAGACGTGGCGCAAGTAATTCTTTTATATTCCTAATTTCTGGTGACCCTTTCTACAAGTTTCGACTCTTTTTCTAGCCTTTTCCGGAACAATGTCATTTTTTGGGGAGAGATTTTATTCATAGTTTTCCCTTTTCCTTGTCTAGATGTTTATAAATATCCTTAGTTAATAATTTTTTTCCTATAATACAGAGTTTTTCTCACGTATTTTGTCTTTTCTTTCTCATTGTTGCATGGAAAAATGCATTTAAATTATTCTATTAAATTCGAAGAAAATTGACATCCTATTGTGCATTCATTTGAGCCATATTTTATTTGTATGAATTTTAGAAATTCCCGCTCCATAATCGGCCTATCTGTTTTCGTTATTTGATTATTATCTCCTACTGAGAAGCTGTTTATTTAGAGGAGATGCTTTGAGAAATGAAGTATCTCAGGAGGAAGGAGAAAAAATAGATATATTGTTTGATTTTTGAAAAAAAAAATATATTATTATTTTAATTAAATTCTTATCTAGTAAAAACAATTAATACCACTTAGACTCATTAAATTAATAATTGTTAAAATCACTTTAATAAAGTTGTTTATATATTTAATTCAAAAAGAAATATTAATATAAAATCTGTTAATATAATTTATTAGTTATTTAAAAGGTTCGTGCAAGATGTTGAGATATACGAGTATGAAGATATTAGATTCTAGATGCAAGTTTTTTTTAAATTTCATTTAATATAAGTTACTAAATAAAAGGAAATATAAACTTTAAGTAAAAGTTGAATGAAGGTAGTTATATCATATTTTCTTAAGAAATAATGTATTGTGTCCATCTGACGGTCGAATCATTCTAATAGCCTTGGAAAAGGATTAATGAACAAAAGGAACATAAAGTAATTGAAAGTAAAATGAATTAGTGGTGAATTCAATTTCATCTAGACAATTTAGTTCAAATGTTATATTTATAATAATTAGAGATTTTCCAGTAACAAGTAGAATATGAAAAAACAAGAGAAAAGGAAAAAAATTAAGCAAGAATAAATTTAGAGGTTCAGAAAAAAATAAAATAAAATAAAATAATAATTAAAAAAATAAAGAACATCTACTTTTTTTTATTTCTAATTTAAAAATTAAATTTTATACTGAAGATATGAATATTTTCTTAGTTTAAAAAATACGGTCGGAGAATACGTAAGTGTAGTAAAATTCAGAACAAGCAAAAAAGTTTATAAACCAAGTGCGACTGATATATATGTGTTGCAGAAATTATTTAGAGTAAGATTGCTAGAATACAGGCAAACAAAATGATCAACTCAATTATGGAGAGTTCCTCAAGTGCAGAGCTTGCATGCGTAGTTTTAATTATGCCCAATTATTAAATCTTCATAGGAATTAACAATTGAACATTGTGATCCGCTCTAAAGCAAAAAAAAAGTGAGTTGGTCATTTGGGTTGCCTACCTAGCAAGAAAAAACTAATTAATTTTTGCAACTATAATAAAAAGACTGTTCTGATGTTATAGTAAAATAAAATAGAAAATAGAAAACAAAGATATTTCTCAAAAAATAAAGGCTCTCCTGATGATAATATTGTAGATGCAGGGCAGTTATAATATGGGTATCAAAAAAAAATAGGCAATACTATCCTTTATTTTGTTTTAATATAATAGATGATTAAGAAAAGATAGAGTTTGCCGACTGTTTTTTGATACCCATAGTTTTAAAGGAATAGGAGAAATTAAAACCAGATTTTTTCTCTAAGGTGGTCCTCACTTTATTTATAGTAAAATGAAATCATATAATTAAGTAATATGCAAAATACTAAAATAAATCATTCTTTAAATACTTTTATTTTTTCTTCGAATATTTCTGGACAGAACTGGCGCTTTATATATAGGGATATATAAAATCCCATAACGCGGCATTTTTTTAGAAAACTGACCACCAAGTTAGCTTTATCAAATAAAAATACCTAATTTTTACAATATCAACAAGTTTGTTCTCTAGACAATTAAGTAAAGCGCTAAAATTAAAACCGCAGCTTAAATATTAATGAAAAAAATCGAAAAGATTCCCTCTTGAAATTGCTTGTAACTCGTGGATAACAATGTAAAGTATCTTATCGTTTTCAAAAGTGTAATAACTCTTAGCCCATCTATTTTAAGAGGATTAGTTTAAATTAATTGCTGGCTTCCATTACTAAGTCGATAAGCATCCGATTAGTAAGTTAGTGGCATGGGTTCGAATCTCACTAGACATAGATATTTTCTCTTATTCATTCCAAACCACATATAAGCCATTAATGCTAAGTAATCAAATATTATTGTATAAAACTTAATCCTTTTTTTTTTTTAAGATTTGAATTTAAAAAAAAAATTATCCTTTAAAAATGTATATCAAATTAATTGAGAAAAATATTAATAGTAAATAAATTTTTTTTTAATTTTAACAGCAACAAATAATTATAATTATAAAAATAAAGGAAAAAAATAAAGAAAGGGTTCTTTAAATTTATATATATTATCCTAATTTGTATAATTTGCCTATTTCACAAATTCGTCAAAAAATTTCTGAATTCGTGCAATAAACAATATTCTGTCTAATTACTGTCGACTACAGGTCAGTTTGTTTGTTATTTAGATATATTTTTTACTAAACTTCTCAGAACGAGAGGGTTTAATGGGGAGAAGGATTCAGCTTAGTAAAATATATTTTGGTTATCCTTTGATTTAAAAAAATTCAATGTATATAGTTAAATGTAGTTAAATCTTGTGGGCCACATACTTGCGGTGAAGTATAATTGATTCGTTAGATAAAAAATAATCTGGACTTGTTTATTTCGTGAATTAGGTAAGTGCCGATTTCACGTACTAGGCATAAATTGCTTATAACAAAAATTCGGCTTAACATATACCTTATCAGAAAGTAAGTTTCCCTAGACCTGTAAAGAGGAATAAAACATAGTTACATGGAAACATTTATTGATACAGACAAATGAATCGCAACCACTAGAGTGAGACATTTGCCATACTGTGTGACCAACTTTTTTATTCCTGTGTCGCAGAAGTCTGCTGCGTAGGAACCAGTGCAGTCATCTTCGTCACTTTGAGTTTCTTGAGGTGTAAGAAAAGTTAGTAATCGCTGGGTGCGAGATAAGGACTATAGTGTGGATAGTCAAAACACCTCGCCCACATACAGCTCATTGCACAATACATCGTCTGTAAGAATTCCACTGGGAGATGTTTGATCATCCTCCCTATGGTTCTCGCACCCAGCAATTACCAACTTTTCTTAAACCTCAAGAAGTCAACGGTCTGGTCAGTATTTTTAAATTGACGAAGAGGTGTAGGCTGTCACACACTGGTTCCTATCACAGGCGATACAGGAATACAAAAGTTGATCCCACCCTATGACAAGTTTCCGGTGATGAATGTTTTGAAAAGTAGCTCGACGATTGCTCTATCTATCCAATAAATGTTTCCATGTAACTATGTTTTCTTTTTTTTACGACCCTAGGGAAACTTAGTTTCTGGATTAGCCTCGTACTAAATTGTCAGACACTTTTCGTCATTTGAGACATTTGGGTCTTTAAATAATTCAAATCTTTCTATTTACTCTTGTTGAATCATATTTATTTAAACCAATTGGATCCAAATTATTTAAATAAATTTTTATCGAACTGCCTAAGAATCCGAGTTATGACTTTAAAGATTATCACGTCATCATCTCTGAGAGCTAAGAGGCCACAGAGTGGGAGCATTGTCAGATTTAATAAAAAATTATAATAAAAAAAAAAAATTAATAAACGATATAACAATTACCAAAATGCTTTTCGAAGGAGGTCCAAATTATATAGATAATAAAAAAAAATTTTAAAAATTATTTTGTGGTTATTTAAATTTTTAAATTTTATTCATCTAATATTTTCACATGTGGACTAATATGTCAGGAATGTGTCTAAGATGCTTGGCCTCTTCCCAAAATTGTCTAGTTCATACTATATTCCAGGCTGCAGCTTGACGTAATTTACCTAACAATGGCGTTATACGACTCCCTGAGAAATTCCTTAAACTTGATGATTTTGGGAGATACAAAGTGCTTTCTGGACACATTACTGACTTAGTCTATACTTCAAAATATTATATTCATATAATTTTAAAAAAATATTATATAAGTACTATGTGTCTCAAAATAAATTAACTTAGCCTTAAAAGAAAATTAGAAGAGCTTATAAAATACTATTTGTCTTTGCCCTGTTCCCTTGGTTTGGGGTCTGCATATAACTTAAAGATACAACCGAGAGGAAGATTAAGCCGGTCTCACAGCCTGTCGCTTGATTAGGCAGGGAGAAGGCTGTTTTATAAGGAGCCATCGAACCAGACTTAGCTCAGGTAAATTGCGGTCGCCATCGTAGTTCTCACAAGCCCCTGAGTGTAATACAATTTAAAATTAGTACACTTCAAAATAGTTAAAACGTGAAAGTTTTCATACACTTCTTCTAATTATCTATTAAGTAAAAATAAAAAAGAGCTGTCTAATTTATTTTGAAACAGAGTAAATATCTCCAATTGCCAATTTTTTCAAATATATAATTAACTCATCCCTGTATGTTACATTAATGGTTTCATAAAGAGATTAGATGTTTTTTTCAAGCATGTCTAGAATCATTTGATATTTCATTAATTTATTTTTAAATGAGGTTGAGAATTAAAAATGATTTTAGAAAATTTTTAATTAATAATTTGACTTGAGATAATAACGATTATATAAATAATCACAAAAAAAATTATTAAATGAACGACCTTGTAGCAGAGAAGTAAAAAAAATTTTCCCAGGAAATGTTTTGTTAAGCTTGAACCTTTCTTTAAGCTTTATTTTTTAAAATTATATGCCATCCAAATCTTACTAAAAAAGAGAGTGGGGAAGATATTCCTATAAAACAAGTACGACACGGTACAGAATATTTTTGAAATGTTTGGTTTCCTAGAGTGTTAGTTATTTTCTATCATCTGTAACAGTAAGTAGACAAAAACTTACATCAGAATTAATCTTACTAGTTGAGTATACAACCTTCAATGGTAACAAATTTAATAAGATATGAAAAGTTGGATTTATTTTATTACCTAAATGTCTTCCAAACTGATGTTTTGGTCTCAGGTCTAGACCATCTTCAGAAAAGGGCTGGTAATATATTATTATCTATAATTGCTATTAATGAAAATGAGGGGAACTGTTTATTAAGTTGATACTCGTAAGATATTTGAGAATATCTTGAAGATTTGATCGGCATATGCCAAAGGAATTCAATCCCTGTTTTCAGGTAAAATATAAACATTTGTTCTAATTAAATTACTATTATTTCGTGACAAAACTAATTTTAGTTATATTAATAAATTTACAAATTTATGAATCTCAAATTCCCATGCTTCATTTTACATTTCCTCTTATATTTAAATGTGTAAGTAAGTTTGTGTATGTACTCAAGCATTTCAGACATCTTCTCACTGAGAAAGACCTGCGGCTGAGCCGATCAAAACCAGTAGGTTTGAGGAGAATAACGAAATGAAATATAGAATTTTATTTTGTATATTTTGTTTTTTATTTATTTAACTGCAAAGGCCCGTCACACCTCCTTCATTAATTATCTAATATTAACTAATAAATTCGTTAGTATACTCGTAGTATAACTTATAATAGTAATTACGACCATCGATCAAATATAAATTATTCTTTGGAGAAGGGCAGGTTGAGCTAAATTTATTTATTTATTTGCTTATTCATCTTGGAGACGTTTGGGACAACTTTATTATCTCATCCTTAGTCCAAATGAATCGAATATGTGCATAAAGTTAGTTAATGCATAAATATGTACATTATTATTACAATGAATATTTCTCAAAGTGATTGTAAGAGAAGAGAGTATGAAAATAATATTTTTTTTCTTCTCTTACAATATCTTTAAGAAATATTCATTGTAATAATAATGTACATATGTATGCATTAACCAACTTTATGCACATATTCGATTCTTTTGGACTGAAGATGAGATAATAAAGTTGCCTCGAAACGTCTCCGAGATGAATAAGCAAATAAATCAAATAAAGGCTTTTATTTTGGCTCAACTTGCTCTTCTTCAAAGAATAAATATTTCACACAGCCACCAAATCTCTTCTTTCTGATCAATTATAAACCCAGCTTTTGTTTAAAAAAATGTATTTTTTATCATATACAGTCAAAATAACGTGTACACGGCTTTTCTACATAATCCTCCTCTCAAATTATACCCAACGAGTTGACAGTTTTTGGATACCATTTTCATATAATGAAGCAGGTCGAGTATCCATCCAATTGCGAACAAAGGTTTCGACCATGTCGTTCATTTTCAACACGTTTACGGCCTCTTTGAATTGTATGGACTATGCTTTCATACAATCCCATATCATTATATCGTTCTCGAACTGTCTTTGAAACCGACGCTGAATTTCAACCGGTTTCACCTTCTCACGAGTGATAAACTTGATAATGCGCTGCGTAATTGATGTGTGTACCTCTTTCTTTCTCATCGTATTTGCTAATAAAAAAAGAGAAGAACCAGAGCTATTGAAGTCTTTTTCCCAATCTTGATAACTCATCCAACGGTTTCTAAAAACCATGTCCACCCCAGATGCCTTTCCTACTCATAATTCAAAAATCTGTGTTTATAATTATTAGATGGCCTCTCGTAAAATATATTACAATGTAGTGCAGTGAGATCGAATCCATGTGTTTCCTTCCTATTATTTTTTCATTCGCATTGTAAGGTGCATAAACTATGATAGTTGGTGTTTGGTTGCTGGAAGGCAACTAAAATGACAATGAATTTTTTGATTCGCTCGAAGCATTTTCGGAATAATAAAAATGTTAACTCCATACTAAAAGACTGTAAATCAAAATGTTTCTTCTATTAATGGTCTCACAAGGAACTTTTACTCAATCAAAAGGCCAGATTTTACTACGCTCGTTATTTTCCCGCTAGACCTCGCCAACCAATGGGGGCTGACTCCGCCTCATCATTATTTTCCTACCGCATTATGTCTCTCGTCCGTTCCAAGAATAACTAGAATATAGTGTTTGTTACATGGATTGTCTATCTTCCAGCAACTAAACACGAACGATTTTATGCACCCCATGATAAAATTGAATGAATCTAAAAGATTTGTATTTGAATGAGATTTATTGTTTCACATAGAAATAAAAAGCCAGAAAACCAGATATTTCAAACACGCACTGTTTGTTGTTTTTATAGAGATAATTTTATTTATTCTCCAGATTAAAGTTAATCATTAAAACTACTATTTTTTAGGTTATTTATTTACTCTTATTATCTATATTCTTGAGAATTTTGTGATTTATTTTTTTTTTAAGTTAACATACAGTTAAAAAACAAAAAAAAATACCTCTTATAAAACTACATCAATTTATTATAAAGTTTCCCTATTAAAAGTCTTTAGAGAAAAAAAGATAGGAATGTTTAAGACTTAAAAACACAAAAAGAAAAACCCCTCCACCTTAGATGAAACCTTCGAGCATATGAGCATTCCTTTACAGATAAATCGTAACTCTTGCACAAAAACTAATTATTTTAGGTCTATGAATAATACTCGACTAATGTGAGCTAAAAATATTGTAAAGGAGATTGATTAATGTATATATGCCATTGTCGAGAGCAATTAATTTAACACGAATGGTACTGCAGGCAAATGAGTATTGACTTATAGAAATCCGTCAACTAGCTTCAGTTGTATTTCGTCGCTTATCATTCAAATAATTATTCATCACATCAAAGCTGCCCCGATAGAAACGTGATATGACACGGTATAAACGGTTTAATTTCAACTCTTGGTAATTAGAGTAGAATTTGAGTGGGTAATGAGGCAAGACGAGGCACGGGGGACATTTTGGGGGTTGGGATACTAGGGATGGGAGCAAATGCAGCCCTCGGAGCAGGACATGTTGACCGGAACGAGGCCAATGGACCAGCCATTAAACGCTGCTTAAATCTGTACGTCGCCTCGACATTCAATTATCCGGTATTTCATTCAAGCGTAGAGACTTACCGATTCAAATGGATCAAGGCTGTTTTGCTGAAGCTGGTTCACTCAATTAACCAGTGAGGGATCTGAAAAAAAGAAGAACAAAATTTAGTCAAGTGCTTACCAAGCAAGATTCATTGAGAGGTTTTGTTGGATTATAATGGTTTTTTTTTTGTGGAAAACTTGGAAAGGTTTTCATAATATCTGAACCACTTTGATTGATTTGAAAATAGAAAAGAAAAAACATTAGATTATTAGGAGCTCATAAATGCCAATTCTGAGAAAATAATGATAAGTAATGATCAATCGCTGAAGAATTAAATAAGTCAGGCAAGAATTAAGACGTCTTCATGTTTTGCTTTACTTTTATTCTAAAACTATTAAAACAAATAAACCAAGTGACCAATTTGTTTTCATTAAAATTTAGAAGACTGGCTATTTTTAAGGCACCTAAGGGTTAAATCCAATTTATCTGTGATGTGATATTTTATGAGAAATTCACCAAAAACTATAAAAGTAAGAGGGGGGGGGGGAGGTTATAATAATAATTTCAAAGATCATCAGATCATCTAATAAATAAGTATTTTATGAATTTTAATCAAAATCGTTAGGTCTCAAAATTGTCTGGGACTCACTTCACTCTTACTTCACGTACGTTTTTAGGTTTTTTGTGATTTTTCTCTTAAATTGATCTAACGATATTGATTAAATTTGGTCAGCCAATTTGGCTGTACATTGAACGGCTACCTAGAGGGGGCAAAAAATCTGGTTTGACAGCACATCACTCAGCTTTTTTACCTTAGGTAAGATAAAGTTGGTAATGTGCGTTTGTCACACTGTTTTTTTTTGAAAATATTATACTCTGTTTTGAAAAGACATTGGACTAACATTTCCTTTGTGATAATTAGGAGTGAACATAAAATATAAAAATAATAAATTTCATAGATGTTAAAGCAAGTTTGATCATTTTGGTTTTGATGTACTCCGAATTATCCATTAAGATGAAACAAAAGATAGCGTTTATATAGTTTCTTATTCTTGGATAGTATATTTGCACTACCATTATTACTCTTCACCTCCTAATTCGCAAGTCGTCATAATTTTTCCTGGATTTAGACAAGACTACACTTTTTACTCATTCAATTTGAATCTGTTGTCCTGATTCTATTATATTTTTAAGGAATGTCGCTGTTTTTATTTTAGAAATAAAATGTTTAGAACAGAGTTGGTGACGTTAGAGGCATGTTTCGCGAGTTCAAAGAAGCATGCTATATCCCCTTTATGTTTGCGGACATAAATATGAATTACAAATTGGGTAAAATACAGCCCGAGGTAGCATACCTTCCAAACCAAGATCAAATATTACATATGTGAGCCTTATCTTTTTGTAACATTATATATCTCTATTTTCGCTTTTCATTTTTTTTATTAATTGAATTAATTTATTATAAAATCCTATTGTATTTTGATGAAATATCAATTATCGTCGAAATAAACTTATATTTGAAATAAGAGCTTTTAGTCCATTTATCTTTTATACTTTGATTTATAACAAAATCAATTTTAAAAATAATAACTAAATTCACTCTGACATATTTAATAGTCTATGGGTATGAAAACATATTGGCCCTTAAATAAAAAGATAAACATTAATCTTTGAAATGGAAAATATATATCTGGTTGACTTTTATTTATTTATTTATTTTAAAGTTAAATTACTTTGGAATAGGAAGGTAAAAAAATAAATAAAAAAACATTCAGACAATCATAATAATTTACTTACTAGCGAGGGAGTATTTATTTTCATTTTAGAAAGACTCGCAACATTTATATTAATAACCATATTAAAAATACTGTGGAAAAAAAATTACTTTCAAGGTATGGTTATCAAAAGACTATGACAAAAAAGGAAAAAAGTATTTATTTGGCTTTAAGGCCAGATTTTATTATTTATCAAACAAGCAATTTATTGTTAGGCATTTCATGCAAGAAAATTGCTTTTTTTTGCCATCACTAAGTATATACTAACAGTAAGAAAGTAAGTGGACAACTGATGCTATTGAGTATTACATCTATTTAATAAAATGTCGAAATTTTCTAATTTGGGATTAAGAAGCTTGTCAAAATTTTGAATATATGAATATTAATTATCAAATTTACTTTAATCTAAAATTATTATTTATTTTGCTTCTATCCCTTGGAGTTAGAGAGGAAGCTCTAATTCTCACGCTTTCACAATTGTACTCATTAATAAATAAATTATATTTTTGATTTAATTGTGGTTTATTTGTATTAAATACACCGTTTAGGATCTAATTTTGTGATCTTCTGCAGATATCTGTAACAGAATTGTACCTGAAGAAGGCCAGAGAATGAGTGGCCTAAACGCCGTTTAATAGAAATAAACTACAATTAAATTTATTAGATATAAAACTTATTTCAAAATCCCAGGGCCAGTTGTTCGATTCCCGTCCTAGGCGATAAAATTTATTTAACTTTCATTCTAGTTCGCATACAGGGCAGAAAATTTTACCAATTTTTTTTGTTTTTTTTTTAATATTTCAACAGTAAAAAACTGTCATATAAACAAAATAAATAACGGCTTTAAACAATTAACAACATTCATTAGAGTTGTATTAATAACATCATACAAAACAATTACAATAATTGCTCAAAACATTTTCGAATTTTTGAAAAATTTGTGTCCACCCTCGCACAGTCTTCCATCTTAATTGTGTCCCTGGCAAGGACCAAAGGCGCTTCTACGTTGGCGTAGTGAACTTCCGAGATCTTAACCTCCAAAATGGAAGAACTGAATATTTGATTAATCCGTTTATTTGGAGACGTCTTTCCCCGAGCCTGGAAAAAGTTATTTTCAGAAGGACATTCATTGATGCATGGACTGAATGCGCAGAGGATAATATACTATTATCAAAAACGATACAATATATATCACGATGTGTCAACAAAACTATTAATAATAAATGTATAAAATTTTATAACAAAAAAAGATCTTGCCAGAATTTTTATCATAAAGAACCTAAAATAAATATTAGGCAAATGTGATTTTTTTTATCATCGCTTCACATCAAAATAAGTTGATTGACAAAAAAAGCATAGCCATCTCTATCTCACAAAGAGAATAAAAACAGTGAAATTGCTAAAAATAAATATTAAAAATAAACAACTCTTTGCCTAATCCGGAATTTTAAAGGACGACACCGCTAAGTCGACATATTAATATATACTTTCTAAGAAAAAATTTTTCTCTATGGTATTATTAAATTAAAATTGGTGACGGAAACTTTGATTTTTTTTAGTAGAATATAATAACATATTTAATTAGTGATGTTTGCTTTTATCCCTTTTGTATTCAAGGAATTAATGTATTTCAATGTAGGAAATCACATTGCCGCAAAGCTGTGCCAATTTTCCCTCTTTCTATTTCCAACAACTGAATATTTTTTATCATTTTTTATAAAAATAATGATGAAATAAAAAACGTGTTTGTGTTTCTTAAATGTTTGCAACACTTTTCCACCCCAAATTACAAATCTCTAATCATATCTTCTGATAATATTAGATGTTTGGAAAAATATACAAGTATATCTTTTCATTAATTGAATTGAATTTAAAATCTACCAATTAATATAAATAAAGTAGGACACAGTTTGAATGGCTTCAGAAAAGACTTAAAAAAAAATTTAATTAAAAAAAAAAAAGAAAAAATTACAAAAAATTAAATAAAATTCCTAAATTTTCTCTTCATGGTGAGTTATGTTTATAATGTTAAACCCCAATTTGTTTTTCATTTTTTTAGAATAAATCCACTCCCACTCAATGGATTGTTATGAAAATTGGTTCAGGACTGGAAAAAAAACGTCTTGTTTAATAACACCGAGTTTCAAACTATTTGGGCCAGCTGAAAATCATGGTGCGGAAAAAAATATTTGGATTTAGGTGATTTTGGTGATAGTACTCATTCAGTTGTTAAACAAATTGATCTTAGATGATAGGCGATTTTGATTACAATTCATCTATCAATTATTAATTAGTTGATCTTTGAAATGTATTAAACTTTATCCCCCAGCACCACCTGAAATTGTTTTGGACCCACTTTACTGATGCAGTCTGTTGCAGTTGTTTGAGGAACCCTTCTATTTCTTTAGGTAAGATGTTGTGAGGGATATGCCTGTTTCTTGATGAAAAAGAGTTATTTTGTTTGGAAAATAGATAATGCAATAGGTCCAAAAGACACAATGACCAGTGGCTTATGCAACCACGAAGAGCAAGAGAGACTGGTAAATTAAAAAGATTTAAGACGATGCTCTTTGAGGTTCCGCTAGGCGTAAATTGAGATAGATATAACACGTGTAAGGTGATA
Organism: Anisolabis maritima; assembly: GCA_010014785.2. Classification (NCBI taxonomy): domain Eukaryota; kingdom Metazoa; phylum Arthropoda; class Insecta; order Dermaptera; family Anisolabididae; genus Anisolabis; species Anisolabis maritima. Next base: position 13,761 of record JAAAKE020112995.1, read on the forward strand.
TGACATGAATGGCATGACGCGCACGTGCCTCCGCGTAGCGTGATGATTCGCATATTGAGACGCAGTTTCCTAGTGACTCGAATAATACCCACATCCAAAAATGTGTGACTCACGAAGAAAACATTTATTTTTATTAAACTTGTGTTCTGAATCAGAAATAGATGAAGCTGAAGAACTTTTGTTTTATTCCTTGAATAAAAAATTTAAATCACAAAATTAGTATATTCTCTCGAAAAGGAAAAGGTGTGGACAATTTAAAACTACAACTAAGATGAATCATGGTTATGGTTATTTTATCAATTACTTCGGAATAATTTGAAGCCAGTTTGCAGAAGTATATGGGATGAACCATCAAGCCATTGACTCAAATAGATGTAATGCCCAAAAACCGATCGCAACTAAAGAAAAACTTGCAGTTTTCTTGAGGTAGTTGATGAATATTGACATTATTTTTTATTACTTAAGGATTCATGAAATGTCGAAACTATTTATTTATTTTATTTTATTTTTCAATTTCTATTGCAATGTGCATATAGTATATATACAAATAAAGTAAATGACAAAACAAAGGAAATTGATAATAGACAAAATAGTGATACAAAAAAGAATCATAATAATATAAAAACGTAGTATCGTACCGAATTATGAAGATCAATTTTATTGAAAACGGTCAACATTGTATGCCAAACCGGAAATACTGGATTCAGTTGTGGAAACTTGCAAGTTTCCAGATTATTGTTGTTGTAAATAGTGAAACGGAATCTAGTATTGAGAATCTGACCAAGAATGCAGCGATATGGTGAATAAATAGAATATGGTGCCGTGTTAGATTATGAAAAGAAGACAACGTCGATGGTGGTCGACTGTGTTGTTCATAATTACTTCTTTTGCTTGTAATACACCCTGGAAAAGTTGGTCTCTGATTCACTACTGGTAATTGGGGGGCATTTTTTTAGTGGATAAGAAAAAATTATAAAGAGGATAATCCGATCTTTGCTACGTCCGACTGATCTTATCCTGAAATTGACCTTGTTGTTTTTTTCTGTTTCTTTTTTGTTTATATTGAAAGTAGGTTTCTTTTTTATTTTCCTATTTCATAAGGACACCACAATTTGTTTTATTATTGCTCTTAATATTATAAAAAGAGTCCACTATATAACTATAACATCCGGGCAACTCAGCACCGTACAAAATGGAAATTAAAATAACCAAATTATAAAAAAATATATTAGGCAGATGGGCAAACAAAGATAAAAAAAAGTCTATAAAAATTCTTATTATAATTCTAAACAATAAAAATTTGGAATTCCAAATTGTCTAGAAGGGATTAATCAATCAATTATAATTGATTTTTTACCAATCTCTTCACAACTACTTAATGTATAATCATCTATTTTTTAATTTATATTTCGTTTATTATCTAGACGCGGCATAAGCCTCATTTTTTCGATATTCCAATTTTAAGATGTACTTTATATGAAGCTTTATGTGGTTTTTTCAACTTTTTTCAATAAATATTAACTTTAGCCTATAATAGGCCATTTGGAAGAGCTTTTAATTTGAAAATTCTCCCCTTCTTCCCTCTCTCTCTCTCCCACTATCTCTATTTAATGGGTCAACAAATATTTTTTTCTTGTTTTATATATTTTATTTTTTAAATTATATAACTAGCGACATTTATTATTTTTAAAAATAAATTTTCTAAATTCTCTTTATATTATTTAAATTAATTTTAATTATTTTAAACTTATTTTACTATTCCACTTTCTTTTGTTCTTTTGAATGAGTATAACAATTTACTTTGATTAATACTTAAGAGCAATAAATGCATTTAACAGAGAAATAACGGGGTCCAGAGGGCGAAGCCTCACCTCTTTTTCACTATTTACTACAAAGGTTGTGTGGAGTTTTTTAATTGATTTAATTTTTTAATTAAGGGTTTTTTATTTTATAATATCATTATTTAAGTTGGCATAGTTTTGTGGACATTTACAATTTGTTAAATAGTGAAAAATAAATAAATAAATTAGAAAAGAACATTCACAGATTGAAATCATTTACATTAAATTTAGAAATTTGAGATAAATATAGTACTTTCCATAAATTAAATATAAATCTAGAATTATTAAAAAAGGCATTTATAGAACAATACAATACTTCACTTTTTAGTTAATAAAATAAATAGTGAAATTTCTCAACTTAAATAATTATTATAAGTCTTGTCCTTTGGTTCAGAAGATGTTTCGCTTCACGTTGGTTCGTTACCTTCCTGAGCGTCAATAATTTATTTATATCATATTGGATATCCAATTAATATAAATAAATAAAGTCGGAGTCTCAGATGTCAGAAAAGATTTTTTTTTTTTAATGATATTATTAAATATAAAAACCCTTTGTTTAAGTTTAAACTTCCCTCTTGTTGATTTATACTTGAGTCGCTGTCGAATGGGCATTCGACAGTTTCTGCCAACTGTTGAAAGATAGAATCTCTAATAGTTTTATATGATTTAATAATTTTTAATTTAATAAATTTCATTAAATATATTACTTTTCTTTATTTATCGAATTATTCCAAATTCTCAAACTCTTTTTTAATAAAGTTTGATTTTTCATTGACCAAGTCCGATAGAGGCGCTGAAGTCGCCGAAGCACTCAAAATTGCAGCTAGTTTCACTTTGTATTGCTGGTCTC
>JAAAKE020113006.1:0-16450 GCA_010014785.2 Anisolabis maritima
GACTTTTTTGGTTTGTATTCGAAAATGATATTTTGGAAACAGCTGCATGCCCCCCTTGCAACAGTCTCGCGCCCCCCTAGGGGGGCGCGCCCCACAGATTGGAAACCACTGCTTTAAGGATTCTCTAAGTCTAGTGATTGTTTACTTATTTTGAATACACATAGTACGTTCCATTTACAAATTGAAAAATTTATATAATTTAAAAGCTAATGGATGTGGGTTCATAACCCTAGCGGGTTCGTATCCCAAGCACTTCGATTGAAATTTTTTTAAATCAATTTTAATACTAATTTATATAAATAAATATGACTGGTTAATTTATATAGGAAAATTAAAAGTTATTTAAATGAATTGCATAAGTCTCCATTACCTCAGAATCTTTAAAATTTAAAACAAATTTGTTTCTAGTCTCAGGTGTCAAAATTCTTAAAAAAAAATACAAATAAGCCATAGCGGATGGATGTCAGCAAAAAAAGGAAAGAAAGGATTAATTTTCTCTTAAATTGTCAAAATTTCGGTCTTGTTATCTGGCCTTCATCAGAACATGATTTAAAAAACATGGTCTTCCCTTATGATTGTTAAATTCCAAAATCATTTGACTTGTTATATTTTATATCAATTGGATACCATACTTTCACTATTATTAAAACACAAAGCCATCTTCTCAATACTAAAAATTCTTATTCAATAAGTGGATACTGTTATTTTAATAAGTAATAAGGATCAAAGGCTAAGCCCTTTAAGATTAAAAATAAGTTTCACTATTTACTATGAATTAATTTGAATCTTTTATTTTTTAATTTAAAATAGTAATTGAATTTATTTTTAAATAAAATATATATTTGAAAATTTATATGATAATTTTAACTCTTTACCTGAATAATAACAATGAAATAAAATGAGAATCGGTGAAGAGAATGGAGAGAGAAAGAGAAAGAACGGAACAAGGAGGCTGGAGATGTGATTTGAATTGAACTGAACTCAACTCTAGGAGGCGAAAGACTCGGTCCAAATAATGCCTCCCTAAAATCCCAGGACCCCCTTTCATTTCCACTTGGCTTCGACGAAGATATACCCTGTCTGCTCTATCGAGGGCTTTGTTCGGAATTTCACATCTCCTCCGTGTCAACCGATAGGGCTCTCCAAACCTTCTGAATCCACTAGGAATTAGATAAAAAATAAAAGGTGTAGATTGGATTATCGGCTTTGTCTTTTAACTTAAAGCGTAATACTTTCTCTATTTTATCACATATATAAATATGAATATTAAATAGGTCGGGCGAAATTTTTCTTTGTTGTTCCAAATTTTGGTTTTTCCTATAAAAATCTTTGCTCGGTCTTTTTTTAAGAATTTAACATCATTATTGGTTGCCCAGCTGGTAGCCATAGACTGCAAGTACCTCAAGGACTATGTTAAGCAGAGACATTGGTCCATTTATCTATCCGGTCCAGGCGGGAGGCTGGATGTCGGCTGCCATTTATCGGGCTGATCTCCCCGAGGCGCCACTCGGCTCAGCTTCTGACCCATTTCTCTTGGCAACTTAACTTTCCAACCCTCTCTCTCTCTGAACCTTCTTGTAAATTCTTTAACGTGGATGGGATTGCCGTCGTCAGATGCATTGTCTCCCCCTAAATCCGAGCTAGAGGTCCATAAAAAAACCTCCTACTAAATACCGACTGATGTCTCATTGAAGCAAACGAGAAGCAGGCTTTGATTTTTTTTGAAACCAAAATTTTAAGCGCAAGTACATTTTGCATAAAAATATTTTGATTATTTTATTATCAATCCACATATATAATTGGTCGAGAGGGCGAAGGGATTTCGGTTTAGATTATGACCATCTTATGAACATTTATAACATTTACCCAAAAAAACGCCCAAGAATACCAAAAATATTTTGATTATTTTATATTATATCATGAAATTTGATTAATTAAATCATCCTAATTTTTAAAAATCTCTTTCCATATTCCTTCAAAAAACCTAATCTTAAGGGTCTGTAATTGTGAATTATTTTGACATATCTCTGGATGGGGGAGGGGGCAGTGACTTAAACGAAGAGGCTCGGGTTCGAGTCCGGTTTGCCGCAAAAAATTATTTTGAGGGGGGCCTCATGTCAGAGACCCAAAAGGGGTTGTAGAGCAGCCCAAGTGATATCACACTGTGTCATCTGGCCTAAGTGAGTCTCCCCGGCGACCACCTCAACCTAAACCTAAACCTATATCTCTGGATGACATTTTGCCTAATTATTTGACTTGTGAGAAGATTGAATATTAATCCATCCTTAGAGTTTAAGGACTTGATATATAAAATTTCAAATATTTGACTTATATTTATATATAGTACGTATATATAAATGTATATATATCTAATAAAAATTGAAATATATAAAAATAAGGAAGAATAAACAATTCAAGTGAGGCGAAAAAAACATTTAGATATAGATAGATTTTTCATTAATAAGTGTCAATATCTATTTGTATACCTTTGTTTTCGGGACCTCATTTATTGCAGTGATCCTGATTCTTCACTCAGCCTCAATGCTACTTTCATTTAAATGGAATACATATAAAAAAGAAAGAAAATTCTTAGAAATTACTTCGCCAAAATGAATATTAAATTGTATTTAGCATAAATATTATATTTTGATTTTTGAACTCTTCGTTCCAATTTTAATATCTAATCATGACTTTAAAGAAAAGTATTCTTAAATCGATTTGTTCTCTATTTTATTATTCATTCTAAGTATGATAAGGTAAACAAATTAATCATTTGGTTGCTTATCATTTGGGAGTAAATGATGTTTATTATTTTAAGGCTAATAATTATTTCGATATCGAAGAAAAAAAGAGAGTGCAGTTAGTTGTTTCATTTATTGCCCTCTAGACTGACATTTCGGTCCTGACAAGAACCATCCTTAGAGTTTAAGGACTTGATATATAAAATTTGAAATATTTCACTTATATTTATATATAGTACGTATATATAAATGTATATATATCTAATAAAAATTGAAATATATAAAAATAAGGAAGATACAATTTTCACGACTTGCTCCCATTATGTCAAGCTTATGAATTCATAAGCATGTATAAATTTTTATATATTTCAATTTTTATTTTATACATTGTATATATATATAATTGAAATATTTCATGTTTTCTATATCGACATTCCTTAAGCTCTGGTTCCAATCAGCATCGAAATGTCAGCCTAGAGGACAATCAATAAATGAAAAAACAACTAGCTCTAGGTTCTTTTTCTCCGCCCTGAATAGACAGCTATAGAAAAACTTTCCAATATCCTACAATTACTTACTATTCATTTTCTCTTGTTTCAGGTAAGTCTCGTTTGTTCTTTTCACTCAATTTTTGATCAGTAAATTCTTCTTCAAATCAAATGGGTATGTAAGATTAATTATTTCCCTTCTAAAGTCCAATATTTAAAAATATTTATTCTTATTCATACAATATTTTTATAAACAATTTTATAAATTCATTTTACATAACATTAGTAAATTGATAAGGTCTTTTTCTTTTTCATTAAAAATTTTATTTTCCTAAATTTGAGGAATATTATTTAACATTCTGGCCTTTACTTTAAAAAAGCGTACCAAGGGAATGGGAATGCTCTCCATAACTCGCTTAAGTTAACAAATTTCGTTCTAATTAGAACATTAAGTTCATTTATATATATATAAAAGAGGAATAAATTTAAAATTTTGTCATTTAACAAAATTTTTTACCCTTATTGGTGTACGAGTATTAATAGATAATAGACCAATCCAAGACTCGACTGATCAGTTTTTATTTTTAATAAAATAAAATTTGAATAATTAATTGTGAATGAATAATATTCATCATATTACATCTATAAAAAAATTTATAATAAATTTAATATTAAACATATTTTTTTGAGGTCCAATCGATAATATATATATATATTATATATAAATATCTACTATGGTGGGCTGAAAAGTTTCCGTCCTAACAAAGATACAAGACATTTTTTCTTCAAATTTTTTTTTATTTTTCTACATACATAGTCTCCTTATAAGTCTACACATTTCTCCCAGCGATGCTCCCATATCTTTAACCCAAATCCAATCCAAATAGTACTCGGCGTCTTTCTCTGCAAAATAATTGTTGACGAAGGTGATGGATCGGAAACTTTTCAGACCACCCTTGTATTTATCAATAATAACGATAAAAACCAAAATATACGTTTCGGTTTACCTTGAGTTATCGTTTTTTTATGCTCCGTTTAATGAATCAATTTTTTCTCGTGATATTATATCATTTCTTTTATTTTTATATTATATTTTGACGAATTATAAACAAGCCCTGGCCTCCCTTTTAGAACCCAATAGGCGTGAAACAAAATATTTTGTTATCAAAGGACTTGAAACAAAAATATTATTTTTGCTATTAATGAGTATTTTTTTACTTATGTTTCTTCATAATGAGTGACTCCCCATCCTCTGTGCTCCTTTTTTTGTTTCTTCAAAGGTTTTTTCAACGAATAAACACATTAGGAAATATAAAAGATAAGGATAATAATAATAAAAAAAAAGAAAATATAAAACAAAAAAACATAAATTTTCCAGATCCTTAAAGAGTAAACGTCAGCAAATCATTTATATCCATGAAGGAGACGAATGATTACAGTTGGTAAACAGAGCATTGCTTTGCCTCTACGTTCTACTGTACGTTGACATTTTTTATTGATTGACTAAAAAGATTGCTTTCTATGTTTTATAGTATAAGCTCTTCTATACATTCATACGATTTATTTCCTTCATTTTGCATTTTTTCTCTCTCTCTCTCCTATTTTCTTATTTTTCTTAAAAAAAAAAAAAAAAAATACATAGTGGGAAGATTAAGTCTCTTTTATGATGATGATTATTATTTCAAACTACTAAAGTTATAATCTATATTAATTCTATTTTCCTATCCAATTCTTATTAATAGAAGATCTGTTATTAAAATGTTGATTTTTGTCACTAGAACGCTTTAGTCTGCTGGACATACGACTTCTTCTAGAAGGGAAGCTGGAAATGTCAATAATATTCTATCAAAATATAATAAGAGTTTCGCACCCATCTCTTGTTATTTTTAGATAAGAATATTTCCAAATTCATTACTCTCTAAATCAGAGCAATATAAATCAAGTTAGCTAGTAGCTCTCTAGGGATTTTGTGCCGAGATCAAAATTTTAAATGTGATTCTCTATTAATACAAAATAATTAGCACGAGTCAATAATGATTTTCATTTTTTCTTTTAAATCGATCTAGGAAGAAAAGGGAGTAAAGTGAACCAGGGAGGACCAGGCGAAGGTTTTATTTGACGGAGAAATGAACCTGTAAAATTTGAAGATTGATTCCAATTTTCCGTTTTCAATTTGTTCTTAATATTGACCTCTTATTTATTTTATTTTGAATAATTTCGTTGCTAGAAGCTAGATAAACCAAATTACCAACACAATAATGAATTTTTGGGAAGTCAACTGCAGAAGAGCACTGGAGCAATGAATCGAAAAATGTGAGTTAGTCATTTGAGTTCCCTACCAGTTAGCAACGAAAGACGATCTAATTTTGAAACACATGGTATTTGTTAAGTATTGGAAGGGAATTCTCTAGGACTTATTAAATTTAATTATTCTAATTCTTTAAATCAGAAACATCCGCCATTTAATGGTCTCTTTCTAGAGGAAAAAAATTTATACTTTTATTCGAATTCTAACGGAAATAAGAATCCTATTTTTTCGGAAAATAATATTTCATTTCCCAAGATTCCCATCCCCTTCCTTCGGAGGTGATTCGTCGAGGAGACATGGCGCCTCCTACATTTTGTCTCTACCGTTTGAAAAATGTTGTTTATCTAGCAAAGTCGGTGAGAAATATTCTTCCGGGCTGGCGTCGCCGTCGTTACCTTCAGTTGGTTGTCCCCCTTTTGGTTTTTGGTTGCTCTTTCTCTCTCTCGCCCTTCTCAATGCTTCGTCATGGAGGGAAACTTTGATGCTGCGTCATGTGTTGTGCTCGAGATAAAGGTGATGCTGCAGCTTCACAATCCCAGAATATATAGACCAAACTTTGAAATAACCAAACAAGATTATATTTCATCCAGAAACTTCTCATCCCAACAACCAACACTCAGCCACCCAAAATAATACTTCATTTTGCAACTCTCAACTATTTCAGTGAGTTTAAATTCCGATGATATCTTAATTAAAATACTTTTGTAATTTTATGTAAAAAAAAAAAAAAAAGAAAAGAAAAGGAAATTGTAATAAATATTGATTTGAAATTCAATTTGGATAGTTGCTAACCTAGTTCTCTCTCTTGATATCTAATCTCGGATGGAAGATCGTATATTGAGATAAAGTAGCAGATCTTTTTTTTCTGACTTCAAAGAATGAAGATAAAAGGAAATCATCATTGAATACATCCTATAGCAACCATTTTTCTTTTTTTTTTTTAAAGAAATGTCCCTATTTATTAGAATGAAATGAAATTTCCGAAAACTAGGAGCTACTTTGTCATCATTTCCATCACCGCGTATGTCTCTGTCATTTTTTTTCTGGATTGGAGAGGGAAAAAGATTCTCGATAAATAATAAGAAAAGCACGCTTTATGACCGGAACGTGCTAGCGGCACCATTCAAGCTTAACAACCTGTGGCTGTGTTCGTTTTGAACGGTCATCGGAACCCGGCTCGAAGGACCAAATGTTGTTTACCGGCGATGGCTCGTAGATATGTTTGCGGTGTGTGCGTATTGATTGGAGGCCAGGCGCTTGAGAACAAAGGACGGTGAGTACCCGGGGCCCCTACTACTATACCCTACCCGCTACGCCCCTACTATACCCTACCCGCGACGCCCTTGCGTCCCTGCGCCGATCGAACATGTTGACGCCGCCATCTTGGATTCTCCATCAGGGCGTGTCCTACGTGTGCAACGACAGCTGCGGGTACCACGGTACTCACTCAGACAGGATGTCCTTACCCTCCTTACTATCACATCTCTCTCGTAACCGATCAACCGCTCCACATGCTCCAATCTCATATCCATAACGTGTAATGCAAGAATAATCTCATTCCCTTCCTTCCGACACCTTTTTAGATTTTATTTTTCCCTCCCCTCTTCTTCTTCTTCTTCTCCTCCTCCTCTTTTTTGGGGAATTTTAAATTGCTTTTTGGTAAAAATAAAAATAAGATTAAATGAAAATAAGATTTTTTTCTTTTAAATTTTAAAAGAGGTCTCTCTCTACTTTGATTCTTAAAAGAAATACCCTCCTTCTCTCTCTCTCTCTTTATAAAAAGAGAAAAATGACGTTGGAAATTGATATTTTGGCAACGATACGAGATTGTAGTGTTAAAATATTCATTTATCGATTTAAAAAAGCTGGTAAAAAATGAATAGTAAATTTTAATTAACAGAGATAAAAATATTTATTAGTCGTATTATTTTATTTATTTAAGGAAATTTTATGAAACATTTATTTGAATTTTAATATACTCTTCTGACAGATTGTTTTCCTCTAGAATTGAAATTACTTTTCTCACCATTATTTATTTTAAGAAGTTAATTTGATAAATTCTATTTATTACTTCAAAAGTTTCTTTATCTTATTGAAAATCAATTGGTTCTGCAGGGTAGCTGACTACTGAAGTAATTAGTATTGAAAAAATTATTTTTGTTAAAAATTATTTTCTTAAGTATTCTAACTTCTAGTATTACATAATGTTTTTATTTTCCTAGTTTATTAACAAGATATTGAATTTTAAGTTTAATTTTATACAATATTAATAAGGTTCTTAAATATACTGTATAAAAGATATTCGTTGTTAGTCATCCTTTTATTTAAGGTTGTTTGTTTCATCTTCTGATTATTTTGCCTAAATTGATGAAAATTATGAATACATCAGAGTTGACTCAAATTACTCCCAGTGCGGCTGTTCTCGTTTTAACTCCAATTATGGAACCTGTTGGATATTAATTTGAATTATTATTGTTATTATTATGAGAGATAGAAATAAAATAATTTTTCAGAATTATTATAAACAACATTTCTATCTCTTTGCTATCTATCATCTTCAGGTCCGAAAAACATCTGGACTTATTTTATAATTATATAATTCAATATAAGAAATTGAACAAAAATTGGCCTTAAATTAAACATTCAAATACCGTTGTAAGAAAAATATTTTAAAATAACAAATGAGATTTTTAATTAACTACAATAATTAATAATGAAAAAACGAACGTAAGAAATTATATTATTTTATAAAAGAACACTGCTACTTTTTTATGAGTATTTCGGCATTTGAGGCCATTCAGACTCCGTCCTTATTTATTTAAATTAATTGTTAGCCAATATAATTTATTTAATTTTTATCGCTCAGGACAGGGAGCGAACTAACAGTGATACTTAATTATTAAAAATATTTATCTATCTCTTAGATTTTTTTGTATAAGTTATAGACCATAAATGATTTTTCAAGGATTTGCAATTTTGTTTTGTAAATAGCTGGCCGCAATTTTCAAATTGAATTCGGGACAGGAGAGGAGGGGGATTAAACTAACGTCAAAATTTTTATATAATGTTTAACAGAAGACTTTTTTTTGTTCCAAAAAGCACACTTTGTATGCATGTACTTTTAATACTGGCTCTGCTCCTTCCTCCTTAAATGAGCTTACTGAATCTAGACAATGGGTGAGATCCGGCCTCTGCCTAGGGCCTAGACCTTCAGTCACTTAAAACAGAGAAAAGCTAGTTGGTGATCAAAAATATATTTTTTTTTTTTCAAAGAAAAAATCGTCGAGGAGCAAATTTTTTTGCTGTGTTCGTGTCTAATTTTTCTTGTTTTTTGCAGCCGGTCATGAAGAGTAACTAGCCTAGTGAAATTTTTCAAAATCCAATAGGATAAAAGTGTTTTATTTCTATTAGTTAACCAGTCCGTAAAAGTTTATTAGAGTTGTTTAAAAAAAAAATGTGTAAATTTCCCAAAGTTTTTTTTTTTTTTTTTATCGAATTAAATTAATCAAACTAGAAAAGCAATTTAGCAAGCCGGAATCAATTCGGACACATCTGTTACTGGTGAATTATCATTAACTGTCCGTCCGTGTGTCCCTTCTGTTGTGTCCTTCTGTGGGGAGAACTCGAATATTAACATTGTCCATTTACAAATAATAAAGGAACAGAGTGAGAGAGAGAGAGTGGGAATGGAAGATGGAATGGGATTTGATAAAAGATTGGAAACTGCATTATCGACCCGAACCTGTTGGAATGCTCAAGACACGTTTTGCATAATCCTCAAGAGTCAATAGAACTCAGGTGCCATAAAATGTCGTCTTTAATTCTGTTAACTCTTAGATAATCAATGATGCGTCAAGTTTACTATAAGGGTGTGGCACGCCCGCCCTAGTTGTAAGCACCTGTTAATTTAATTGAAGCCATACAAAAGTACTCGTCTGACCAAAAGAAGAAAAAAAATACGTTTTTTAACTTTTTTCCTTTTAGTTATTTTTTTTTAAGAATTCATTCCGGATTTAATTTTTTTTTTTTTTAATTCAAATTATAAATAAGGATTTTTTATTTTTAATATCAAAGAACACAAATTAATACTCTTCCATAAAAGAAACATAACTCTATGTGTTTTGAGAGCCTATATAAGCTGTTCTGGAAGAAAATTAAAATCGAAGCCGTTGCTTAGGGTCATGAACATTAAATGAAAATTAAATTTTTATCTTGCTTTAAGGTGAAAAACAGCTAATTTAATTTATGTTTTTTTTTTCGTCTTCCAATTAATAGAAGTAAACAAAGAAATTATAAGAGTCTCATTTAATGACAGTCGTTTTTCATTTTTCATATTATTATTGAAAGCAAAGACGTGAGGAAATTAAAAATTAATTTCATCCGAGGACGTATTATTTTATATGAAGGGAAGAGAGAGACAGTTATAAATAATTTATTAATCTCTAAACAGTTAAATGAGAATATAAATACCCAAACGGGAATCGAATAGGAACCTTTTTATATTTAGCCAAGTAATAACATAAAATTCAGGGACATTAAATAAAATGGAATCTTTGACTTTTGATTTATTTTTAATGTTTTGATTTTAATATTTATTTCTTACTCTTTTTTTAATTAATTAAAAAATTTAAATCTGTCTGCCATAAAAACAACCACTTTTGTCGACGATTGTTGGCGGCCACTAGAGGACGTATGTCTTAAAGTTCTCAATTAGAAAATTCATAATTCTCTCCAAATTCTCTTAAATTTATTTCCTTGTAATATATTTCTTTATAAATATTTTATATCCGGGATCTCCAACTTGGGGCACACGAGCCGGCTAGTAGCGTAGGAAATAAAAAATAACGGGGGCATGAACCTTTCCCCCAGCCCCTACGTCACTGGTCCCACAACGAATTCAAATTTACTGAAACATTTATATAATTAATTAACAAAAGATTGAGTTAGCTAAGGCGCAAACAAGTGAAAAATAAAAACAATTTTATTCTTGTTGCCAACGCCTCTCACGCACTTTTTCGGGTGATAGGATATGAAAGGCTGGTAACGAGAATAAAATTTTTATTTTTCATCTAACTGCTCACAAGAATCTCGTCGCTAACAATTAACAACAGCCATAAAAAATGAACAATCGTTAAACAAAACATGCTTTTGATTTAATTTTTTTTCTTGTCGAAAATAGATTACTTCTTCTACTCTTCATGTAGCTTTGAGGCAATTTATCAAAAAATCGAGTTGGTCACTTTTTGTTGCCTCTATCCCAGGAACTAAGCACTAGCTAATTTATGTATCCTATTAAAATTTCTTTGTATTTTGTATCCAGGAAAATTTCCAAGAAAAAGTAACCAAAACTTATTTGTTTTTGTATTAACGATAATCACTGCATAAACTTCAATTCCGAAATTCATATAATTTCTTTAAAACTACTAATTAACCAACAATTTATTCTTTCTTGCGAAAACTTTTTAAACGGTTAACAAAGGAGAAAAAAAAAAGTACAAAACGGTATAATATTATCCTTTGTCAAAAAAATGGTTTATCTAAGGAAATGAGGGAAGCGGGGAGGACTTCAAACTCTATAAAGATAAATAGATATGTTCAACCCCAAGTTGAAAACCATAAAATCACACAATAGTCGATTATCATTTATCTCTTTCAATATAGCTATACAACTCAGTCTTTATAAGAATGAGAAGATATTATAATTATGTATATTCTATTCCTCTCTCTGTCAAGATTTATAAAAAATATCTTAACATTTCTGCTCGTTAATAATAGTAACAAGGCGTTTGTCAAGGGCCACCGGCTCCCTTCCAGCTCTAATTTATTTATAATTTTGGCAAACAATTAATAAAAATAATATGGAACGATAACTACTATCATCAAACATTTTTATTTATTTAAATTTTTAGAAAGGTAATATTTTGTTCCGATCAGGATTGGATGTTTTATTTTCGAGATTAAATTTTGTTAAATTTCTTTACTACCAAACTTAAATAACAGACAACGATTTCATCTTTATCTCTCCCCTAACAAAATCCATCTCTTTCTCTTCATTTTAGAATGACACCTGTACGCTTTTCTTATTTGTAATGGTAAAAATTAAATTTACCAGAAAACTTCACTTTATAGATAGAATGGGACAATGCAAAATCCACTCTAACAAGTGATCATCACTTTTTCCTTCTCTCTTTTCTCACGTGCAATTAAATAACTTATCCTTAAACAGCATCTGGCTCCAGAGTTGGGCAATTGAGAGGGCGAAATAAAATGTGTCGTTTCGATCTAACGATCAACGAGTTAACGTATCGAATCTGGCAACGATCTATCGACCGAAACCAAACATATATATAGAGTAGATATATTGATTTTTTTTTATTCGGTTCCTTTGATAAACGCCCGCAGCCAGGCGCTGTGTCGTCACTGCGGCTTCGCAGCGACAAATGAGATGGCGCGCGCGCCAGCAATCAATACACCCTTCAAATAAAAACACCCCCTACACTACCTATACATATATAATTCCCCACCACCCAACCCCTTTAATAGCTCGTGCGAAAAATGGCTAATTTCCTGTATTAATTGTATAACTGATGAATATTTTTTTACTTTTATAAGACCATACAGCCAACGAAGGAAGAGAATGTAAAGGAAATGTTTCGATTTTTATTTTCCATTTTTCCATTATTCCACATTGAGAAACAAATTAAGACCTTGACCATTCTCATAGGCGTCATTTATTTCTCAAGGTTATAGCTATTTACTAGTATTATTTAACTTAAAGCCAAGGTTTTTCCTATAAGCCATGGCTGGATATAAACGTTAGTGTCATTTAAATTCATTCATTATTTATTTGGACATGAAAAAGGTCATTCTAACATTACTTGTCATAAAACCCTACCCTTTTAATTTCAATTGAGGCAATCAGCTTATCAGATAGATATAGTTTGTTGTCTTCTCCTAAATCAGGCGCGAATCTCCTGTTATTATTTTTTTTAAAGGTGAAAATCTTAAAATGGAAAGATAATATTGATTAATATTTATAAAAAAATAATTTTTCTTCGGTACCGGAGAAAATGTAAATAGAATCCCGCCATATTTATTTAAAAGGTAGTTTATATCTTTTAAATGAATTTTTACGCTCACTAACACCAGGCTCTTAGAAAATTATTTTTTTATTAAAATTTTTTCAATATTTTGCTTTTTTAATAATTTAAAACCAACCATATGAAAATTGTAAACCAGTAAATGGCCTCTGTAGTCGAAAAAAATAAAATAAATTTTATATTAATAAATATTACCTTTGGGCAAATGGAGGATTAAAAAATTGCCTTATTAGAAAGAAAAAATTTGATGTAACACCCCATCACATTACTAAGACGTTAAGAGAAAATTCTGTGATGTGCGGTTAGTCATACCTGATTTTTTTATTTTAATTTTTGTTTGATCATCTCCAGTTTTAGAAAAAAATTTTCCAATAAAATTTTTTCTTTTTCTAATGAGATAAGCCTCCTTGGTTGTAATGTCCGATAATAACACTGTATACTATATACACAGTTGCTGTCAATCTATTTAATCTAGCTAGATTTTATAAATTATGGCTGATGAGTGGATTAAAATTCTAAACATTGACAATTTTATTTGAAATCTCTCAGATGTGAAAAAAATATATTGTTCTCTATTAGAATATTAATTTCCCCTCCAGGTGAATCCTTTATTTGACTTCTCTTCTCTTTATTTCTCTCACCCAATATCAATTAAAAGTATTATATAAAAATAAAGGTTAATCTTTATCAAAATGGCCATTTGCCTTTAACTCTATTAACTGATAGTATTTATATGTAGCGAATTGCAATATTTTACACTTATCGAGCCTAGTTATGTCTATCGGGACATCATATTTTTCCGATTTGCCGAGACTCATTTGCATTTAATATACCATATACTGGCTATCAAAATTAGCTTATAAAATAGAAATGTGTTATTTGTGACTGCAATTTGGAAGTTTTTGATTCGAGAGTGGATCTGCGGGGGAATTTTAGGGGTTGATTAGGGGAGAGGGAGCTCTCTCTCTCTCAATCAATGGATCCTATCCTATTGGTATTATTACATCCCATTCCTCTTCTCCCTTTCAATACTTTATCTTTGCTCATCATGATGAGTCAATTTTTTTTTAAAGTAATTTTAATTGAAATCGTCACAAAAAATAAAAACAAATACAAATAATAATAAATAATATTTCATGCATGTCGTCGATATTTTTTAAGGGGAAAATTGATTGATTGCCTGATTTATATAATTTACTAAATGTTTACACTCGGAATTAAAAAATAAACTTTTTTTTTTTTTGAGGCATTTTTTTGTCCATAATTATTGAGATAAATAAAACTCTATAAACAATAAATTATCTGATAAAATAAAATATTTTTTTTACCCCCCCCCAGTGGCTAACAGCTAAACGGGAGAAATAAATAAAAAAAAATTTTTATTTAGAAATTTTCTTACCAATTAAGATTACAATGTTTACAATTGCTACTTCTCTTTTTACTTCCTACCACAATAGATCGTCCATTCAATATTTTTTAGTCATTTCGGGATCTTGGGCCATGTAGGTGTTATATATAAGCCTTTATTATATACAAGTGATCCAGCGATATTTATTTAGCTATATTAATTGGTAGCCTATTGATTTAAGTATATTTTTAAATATAACTGTTTCAGATCCAAACCGCACCATTCTTTTTTTTAACTTAAGAATATTCTCAATGTTTAAACTTTCACCCTCGGAGTTGAGGCCCTATATTCAAGTTGCAATTTATTAATTATTAATTTCTTCATTCTAAGTTTCTTAGTTTTAAGCTAATTTTTGTGGTAAATATTTCTAAATAAATATAAAAAAAAAAAAATTAATATCGTAGCTTGAATTCTCAATAAAACCTTAGAAAATTTAAACTTTGTAAAGAAATTAAATTCTTTATACACCCAAACCTCGCTTTACGGCCTAGATACGTTCCGCGAAACTTGGCCGTAAAGCGAAAAGCCGTATAACGAATCAATTATTCTAATACGTATTCATACAAATTCAATGGGATCGGTTCCAAATTTGATAAATATATAATATGGTTTATCATTCAAAATGCATTTTATTTTTTTATTTTGTTTAAATTATAAACATATTTAACAAGAACATAAATTTTACATAAAATAAAAAACTCCAAAAACATTACATAATTTTTAAATAAAAATAAATTAACTAAAACCTACAGATCACTGTCACCATCATTTTGCGCTGGTGGTTTGAAAAAATTGTCTAAAGTTGTTTGTCTTGCCTTCTTGTCTATTTCTTCCTTTAGTGATTTATAACAGCTAATGGCTGAGTTAATTCCTCGAGACACATTAGCGCTACGTTCGACGTCAGGATCGTTTTCAAGGAGGATGTTTATTCCTTGTTCAAAATAAGAAAAAGCGCTCGACATGATTTTTGATGTTAGCTGTTTGGATACAACAGGCTCTGTATCTTCATCAATTGCCGGTTCTGCTTGCAACTGAATGAGTTCCTCATATGAAAGGGGTTCCCTATCAGCTGCAAGTAGATCCAGCACATCAGATTCGTTTAAATCTTCAAAACCGAGATCATGTGCTAAATCCAAAATGTTTTGTCTAACTTCAGGAAGGAAATTAACTTCTGCATCGGTAGTTTTTATACATTCTGGCCATATTTTTTTCCAAACATGGTTCATTGTTGTCGATTTTAATTCCTTCCAGGATTCACTAATGTTCTCAACAGCATCCTTGATATTATAGTTTTTCCAAAACGTTTTAATTGATGATGTACCATCGGTTTCACTTATAAGTTGTTGGAATGTTCGGCGTAGGTAATATGCTTTAAACGTGGCTATTGCACCCTGATCCATTGGTTGGATCAGAGCTGTTGTATTTTTCGGAAGGTACTCAATCATCACATCTTCTGATAGTTCGGATAAATTAGTAGGATGCCCTGGTGCATTATCTAAAATTAGCAAAGCCTTGTTGCTTAAGTTATTGTCTCGTAAATATTTTTTGACTTCTGTACAAAAGTGATTTTTGAACCAATCCTCAAAAATAGCTTTAGTCATCCAAGCTTTTTTGTTGGATCTCCATATGACGGGTAATTGATTTTTATTTAATCTTTTAAAAGGCCTTGGATTTTCGGACAAATATATCAAAAGTGGTTTTAGCTTAAAATCACCCGTAGCATTTGCACCAAGTAGCAACGTTAAACGTTCTTTGGACACCTTATAACCAGGCGCAGATTTTTCGGTTTTTGAAACGTATGTGCGATCAGGCATTCGCTTCCAATAAAGCCCTGTTTCGTCTACGTTAAACACTTGTTCAGGTTTATAACCACCTCTTTCAATAATTCCTTTTAAAATGTTGGGATATTCGTTAGATGCGGCCTCATCGGCGCTAGCTGCTTCACCTTTCAATTTCAAATTATGCAAATTAAATCTATTTTTAAATTTTTCAAACCATCCTCGACTTGCTTGGAATGTGACATCTTCAGATTCATTGGTATCTCCTTTCTTCAAATTTTCGAAAATACCCAAAGCTTTTTCCTGGATAGTCATTTTACTCATTGGAATTTTCCGTTTGTTATTGTCCTCAATCCATATAATCAATAGTTTTTCCATTTTTTCCATAATCCAATTTCTTTGGCGTGTTAATCTTGAGATATTTAAAGGTGCAGCAGATTGCAAATATGTTTTAATATCCTCCTTTTTATCGCGAATAGTTTGAATGCTCGATTTCGCAAGTCCCATTGCCTTGGATATTTCAACAATTTTCTCTCCAGCTTCTATACGACGTAATACTTCTTGTTTAGTTTCTAGCGTGACTGCTTTTCGGCATCTCTTTTTATCAGTTTCCGAAGTCGGTAATCG
>JAAAKE020113017.1:0-36575 GCA_010014785.2 Anisolabis maritima
AAAAAAAAAAAAGAACGGGAATAAAAAACTTTCTTCCCGTTTTCAATAAAAAAATAAGCAGGCGCAAAAAAAATGCCCTGGGGCGGGGATGTCCCCCCCCCCCCCCCCCAGAGCTGAAAAATAAGAAACCTAAAATATTTAATAAAATAAATTAATAAATTGAATAATAGGGGTAAAATGATATTTGGAAAAAGCCCCCCAAACAATTAGCTACGCACTGACTGGAAATTAATTTTCAAATCAATTAAAATTTTTTGAAAAGAGAAATTAAAAAAAAAAAAAGAATATTTAGGAAAGAGTAAATTTTCTTCTATGAATTTTTGCCAAAGTTTTTATTCATGTGCCCAAGTCTCATCGCAGGACACTATCATTGTACCATACCCTGGGTTCAATACACAATAGTCAAAAAACGTTAGCAAGGAAAATAGTTTTTCGAGATCTATTTATGATTCATGTGAATCAGATATTAATATTCAATGTATGTCTCGAAGCAGGCAGGCTGTGATTCAGCCAAAAATAATTCTTTTGTGAGTATATTTTTTGCTGGTGGATCAAGTGACCCCTGGCCCCCGGGAGTCGAACCCGGGAACTCTTCCTATCGGTGTGCTTCCTTTGCATCAGACCCTCGGCCACACCAGCAAAAAACTCACAGTATTTATTAAAATCTCATGATAAAATTAGTCCAAAGTGAAAAATTTATAAACAAAAATTTTTCACTTGTCAGCCGGTTTTGAAACCAACAAGGGGACTGTCTGCTCTAAAGCTCTGAGAGCAGCAGAAAAATAAGGAATGCTGATGTAAAAAAATTATTAAATCCAAATCTTAAGATATTGTAGAGTTTCAAAGAAAAGGCAACGACAAACAAAAAGTTCTCCATGTTCATTTAAATTAAAAAAAAAATATATTAAAAACAATTTGATTAGTTAAATGAAACATCATATCTTAAAATACTTGCTCAATAAAAATTTATTAGTTTACCTTCGCCAATTTCCCTTGGATGCATGTTTAACAAGAGGGCGAAAAGCGACTTTTGACCTCTAGCTTATATATTACTCACAGTTTTTATCTCTGCTTTATTAAAACATGTTTACATTTGTCGCAACATGAAATCGTAATATCTGTTTAATCCATCTTAACAGGCGATTTGATGTTGCACATCAACTGTTACAGATCGGTTCTATCTAGAAAGATGATTCGAAAAAATGCGAGTCTCCGCCTTCAGAAAACCAAGAATTGAAAAGAACAAGAAAAGAGGTTTCATTTCGCGAAGGCGTCACGAATATTAATTCAATTATATTAGGAACGCCCTAGAAATTCATTCGTTGATATTTTAACAGGTGATCTGTGGACCAGTGGAAATTTTTGGCAGTCAGGAAAAAAATTATTAAAAAATTTTATTAAAAATAAATGATTATCTTATCGAATGTTAATGACATATTATTATATATATATACTTATACACTAATTGATGTTTTTTTAACACTTACTAAAAGAAGTCAATATTTACAGATGTTCGGTAAATTTATTTTGATACATATACAATCTCCTTCAAAAATAAATAGACAACCTGTATATTTTGTTACATCTTAATGGGTAATTAGGAGAGCTACATGAAATTCAAAACCATCAAATTTCATAATGTTTTACCTATTATTAATTCTAATTAAACATTAAGACGAAACGAAAGCCGAAAATAATAAATTTTATAACTACTACAGTCTTCAAAAAAAAAGTTAAGTTATTTGTTTATCAATAAAAAATTAACTTAAAACAAATCATAATAAACATTCTATAAATAAAGTTTAAAAGAAACCTCATCTTTAATCAAAAGCCTTTCTAAATCACAAACCAAATTCACGTCTTAAGGCCTCTTTTTGCCTCTTCCTGCTAAATTCAATGAATAAATTATTTTTTCATTATTAAATTATCTTTTCAATCCGAATTTTGTTTAAGACAGAGATTGTATTCTAATCATCTGGTTCATTCAAACAATTGCTGGAGGAATTCGTTAAATCGTTTAGGAATTAAATTTAAATAAATTACAATCATTTGTATTTAGAAAATAGAGAGAATCGAATTTAATTTTAATAAGTTGTTTAGTGACATATATTATCAGTATCAAAATAAATTTAGACACGCCTTAAATGTTTATACATTTTTAGAAATTATTTTATAAATATCTTTAAACATTTTTTCAATACTTGTAAGAGGAGTAAATATTTATTCTTGATTAGAGAGATAAAAATTCAAAGGATTTTGATAATGATTTTCAATTCAAAAGAATTTGTATTTTTTTAAATTTTATCTTTTTATCATTCATTAAATGATTTAGTTATATGTTGTTTCTAGATATAAATGAATATATTTATATAAAATTCCGTTAGGCTGTTTCTTTGTTTCTTTTTTTTTAAAGTAAATTGATAAGTCATTGTATAAATGAACGTTCGATTTTTGATAAAATTTATTTATATTTAACATTTTTTTGCTGGTGAATCGAGTTCGACCTGTTCGGCCAAGGATCTCCAGCCTATCCGGGTCATCGGGATCCCTTAGAATCAGACCACCTGACAATTGATTAATATCTGATTAAAATGAATAAGTCTCGTAAACTATTTAACTTATTTATTTATAATTATCTATAAACAGAGGTGAGCTGCGAATGAATTGATAGGTAATTTAGACTTTCACGATTATTATTATTATAATTAAAAGACATTTGTATTTAGTCGTGGTTTATTTTGGTAATTAATAATACATAATGTTATTAATATAAATAAATCAACGTCATCAGTATGTGTTTACCTGAAGACTGCTGCAGAAATAGTGGCTAGTGCCCGTTATGTATTATTAATTACCAAAATAAACCACGACTAAATCCAAAAGTCTTTAATTTATAACATTAAGATTAAGATTATTGATTAAGAGATTTTCAATAAATGTTCTGAAAATATAATTTATGTTTAGATCTCTTTGGCATTATTCTGAATTGAAAAAAATTGACACGAGCTTTGTTTTTAATGGTTTGAGAATAGATATAAATAAAATTTCGATAAGAAGACTAAAATTTCATTATTTTATGATTTGAGAGGGAATTTTTTATTTGTCAAATAAAATTCTATAAATGATATTTAAACAGGATGCTGAGAGGTGAAACTAAACCGATAATAAATCTCATTTTTCCTTGAAAAAATCTGACCGGCTCTATGAATTAGAAGTTTGCTTTGGATGCAGCCAGGTTGGATTAGAAACAAGAAAAAGAAAAAAATCCAGTTTTTATGCTATTGACTTGGTTTCGGCCTTTCGGTCTTGTCTCCCGACCTTCCATTTGACCGTGTCCTGAGGAAGGTCGGAACGTCGACACCGAGTCAATAATATACCAACTGAGTTACTTATTTTTTCCTTATCTTTGTTAATTCCGCGCAAGAGATTGGGAAAACAAATTTTAAAAAATGCCGGTCATAAATTAGAAGGAAATATAGACAGAAAGTTGAGAATAAATGACACTCTAAGCTCATGTAACTCGTACTAGTAAAATTTGTTTATTTCTTGAAAAACTAAATGGACTAATTTTACTATTTCTAAATAATCTATAGTAAAAATGGTTTACATTTGATTAAAGAGAGAAATCGGCTGATAAATACAGGAGAGGCATTAAGCCAACACGTGTATTTATAATAATATATTGCTGCAAAGCATATTGCTTTCAACCCACGATGGAAGAAGTTCAAGAATTCTTGCCATAATCATGACATCGAAATTCCATCTCAAAGGATATTCAGGATGAGTGATTTTAATTTTGGGGCGGGTTTCTATTAATCAGGTTCTTAAGCCATCACGAATTTTGCATTGAACTCCCACTTTCTTTTCCCAGGATATGTGATAATTTTTTGGCTGGATTTGAACTAAAGGTTAGGATTCGTAAGTTCTACTTTAATCCGATTAGCAGGGCAGGCATTGTGTTTTTACCCTGTATTTGTGGGTGTAACATTCCTAGAGATTTATGTAGATCGGTTACCGGTTACGAAGATAGATTTGTTTTCATCTCTCCTACGGACGTTTTGACCCTATTCTTTGGTCAAAGTCATCTTAGTTTTTATTAGGTACTTATATACACCACCATTTTGAATTATTTTATTAATTACTACATACTATTCGTTTTTTTTTTTTTATTATTATTAATTTCTTTTAGGTTCTACAAATATATTTTTTTTTGTTGCTAAATTTTACCGCCTTAGGAAACGTGTCTAAGCGGAACGGCCCCTAGAGGAGGTATAAATAACAATAAATTTTAATTTTCAACTTACGTCATTGAATTTTTTTCTATACATAAAATGTTTAAAGCTTGAGAAATAATTTAATTAATAACTATGATTATTATTTTCGTTTCTGAGATTTTTACAGAATGCAGACGTCTGTTTTGAAAAGATCCATGTTCATTTCAGAGGAGGAAATTTGACTACCAGGGCGGCTAATTCTTTTTTTATTTCAATTTTTTAAATGAAGTTCTCTTTTGTAAAATTATAGTATTCAATCGCCAAGTGCTATACTATAATTATAATATCGAGGATTGTTGCAGGTGTTAATTATAAAGCGAAGCCAGATCCGAGGAGGGGCGGATATTCAAATTCTACGACCCCTGGCGATGTCTCTCTAATTTATATTCTGGCCTCAAATGCATCCTACAATTAATGCGAGGTCAGAGGTCCCTCAGGAACTCATAGCAAATCCCCACTCTGAGATCCCGCATCCCATCTCACCTGTAGCTTCCCTTGAGTTTTCGTCAACCCTGGATCTTCACAGGATAAATTAGGCAAAAAAATAAATGTTATTTAATGCCAGTTGAAAATGTCCCTAGAAAAAGAAATAGAAGTCTTTTCTTATGAATTAATTTTAAAATTTATGATAGAAATAGTTTTTCCAGAAGGATATCATTTGAAGAATGGTTAATTGCTTTTAATAAATGACGTTAGGGCTACAATTATTTGGCCTTCGTCCTTGCCTTATTTGCCTAATTCAGAGTCGCTTGTGAAAAGAACTGGCCTAGGAGTGGAAATTTGCTTCTTGCCTCTCAAGAATAAAATAGAGGAGAATAAAATTCCTTTGTCTTAAATATAGTAATTAAATTACCAAAAAATTTATTAATAAAACTCTCTGAAATTCGATTAAATTCAGGGGAAATCCAAGAGATCAATGGCTCCCAACAATTTTTGTTCTACTCTCCCTTTTCACTAAATTGGAAAATATAATTCCCCCTTTCCAAGTAATAAGAAGGTTGCAGTAAAAAAAATAATTATAAATACTGGGAACGAATATAGTTTTTTTTTAGTACTTTTAGTATCAAGTTCTAACTGTAAACAAAAATAATTAAATAAATAAAGGTAGGTTAAACGATTTACAAAGAAAAATACAATTAAAAATATAAATTAATTAATTAATTAATTAAACTCTTATAAATAATAATAAAAATAAAAAAAATTAATTATTTATGATGAAAAAAAAAGGACAAAAAAGTTTATAGTTATTCAATTAAAATTATTTAACTTTATTAAGCATTTCGATTCCCCTCAGAAACACTAGAATTCCCCCCCCCCCCTGGTGCTCTACATTAAATATTTAGATTTTTTGGCCTTAATTAATTAAAATAAATACTCTGCGCTTCGTTTTCTTGACGCTTAAATTCTTACAATTGTGGAGTAATAAATTTTAAAGGCAAGAACTTGTTAAAAGTCTCCTGAGACAAAAGCTTTTTCAATAAAAAAAATCTATAATTAAATATATAATTTATTTTTATAGTTTATTTTCTAATCTCCCCTCACCCCCCCCCCTACTAAGTAATATAAATTCAATATTCTAATTTACTAATCATTTATAAATTATACTTTCTCCTATAGAATAAAATAATAATTATTTTTCAAATCCCTAAAAGCAAAAGTATATTATTAAATTGTAAATTGAAAATAATTATCTTGATAAATGATAGTCGGGCAATCAAGATCATATTAGATGTTAAGAGAGAGAGAGAAGTGTAGTTGGGCTAAATTGCTAAGTGATGTTATCAAGAATGAGTCTCTAATCATCTCCTTAAATGTAATATAAATTGAATTAGAGATCCTAAGGAGATCCTTTGATACATTTTTATTTTTATCCATACAAATGACATGATAAAAAAAATGTTATTTAAATGATCAAGATGATAATATATATTTGATAAAAATAATTAATGAATTAAACTTAAACAAACGTTAATTTTAATTTTCTTCTTTTTATTTTGCCTAAAAATGGTCACAAGTTATTCTAAGTACGAGCCTAAACAATTTAAAAATTTTTATTTTACGGATAATAGCTTGCTTCTAACTGAGGAATTATATTACATGATCCTAAATTAAATTTTACTAATATTAGAATAGTTATTTTAGTATTACCTAATATGAAGTATTATTATTATTTTATCGACAGGCAAATTGTTAAATAAAAATTACATTGGCTTATTTATTAGATATAATAATTATCCATTGAATATGAAATTAAATATACCTCGTCCATAAATAGAGTTACACAAGTGTTTACAAAATAAAAGAAGCCGTCTTTAACTACCTCTTTTATTTATATGTTTAGTTGGCCATATACTAAAGCAAAGTTAAACATTATTCAAAATAACTAGCATTTGCTTTTGCGCAAGCTTTCACACTCTTCCAATTGAATTACAATCAACACCTGGTGGAAAATATTATATTATAATACAGTCCAAAAAATTATTATATTTGCTTATGAAAAATTTCCCTTATCCCTTAGCTCAGAGGTAAATGTTCATGATCCAAAGATCAGCGGTCCGCTTCCCGTTCCTAAGCGATGAAATTTATTTAAATCACATTTGCTATCAATTAATTGTTTTTCTATTCAATATGGGAGCAATTTTTCTAAATTTAAGAAAATATCATTTTCTCGTGCCTTACGAGTTTAAGATATTCAGTTATATTTATGAGTAAATTGAAAATTTGATTAAATTCACTTTTCTAAATTTAGAGAATATTGCATAGAAAATAATCCTTAGGTGGTGGGTAATTATATAGAGCGTAAACCACGAGAGTTGGTCCGATTCCCATGAGGTCTTATTCTTTTTCATTTTATAATAAGAAAAATAACTTAAGATCCCAAAAACAAGTAAATATGAACGGATAACTAATATCATAAATCTATATATATATATAAAATCGTAACTAATAATAGACGATCAAATCACAGCTTAATCGGTCTGAGCGATTAACGTTTTGTGAATTTATATTTAGTTTATGACCCCATATTTACAATTTATTCGTCTAATGCCCTCAGATGTCGAAAAGACTAAAAAATAAAAAATTTCGGATATCATTTTTGCGTTTACTGGTTCCCATAAGAGGTGAGTAAGTATATAAAAAAGTGTCTTTCGTGCTATGTAGAATATATATGCAAATAGGTCGGGAGTAATCAAGAGAGGTGACTGTGTGATTCAATCCAGATGAAATTAGGGATAAAAATAAAATAATTGTCTTTATTTACTTTTCCTGATGGTTCCTTGTCTTCCTGGAGATAGAAACAAAACCGTTGCTTTGTATTTTTTAGCAGCCCTTTGCATCACAACTCCCAAATAGGAATATGGTCGTTTTTAAAGAAATATACTCCTTAAACAACAATCGCCGGTGCGATCGTTTTAGAGAAAATGTGGAATAGCTTCCTATGAAGAAGTGAATCTGTAAAATCCACCTTTCAGAACATAAACTCTTACATTTCAATTTTTATTAGTATATTAGGTTTATCATACGTCCTATTTCCCCCGGACACGTCCTCTTTTATTAGACCTTCAGTCCGGCCGGGTTTTTTAAATATACAAAAATGTCGGATTTTTACTTTCCGCACTTTTGCTCAAATTATTCATATTATTATAATAAATTATAACAGAAATAACATCTTAAAATACTTCAATTAAGACCAAAATTGTGAAACATTAACAAGCTGCCATATTTGGCCATAACAATCTGTTATTGATTGATTTATTTTTTTTTTTAAAGAATTTTTTAGAATTATTTATTTTCATCAGAAAAAAAAAAAAAATATGATTTATGTTGTTTCTCTTAGAATGTGTAGTTAAAGCCTAATAAACTGGTGATTTACATATAAAAATAACTCTTTTTGCCTTCTTTTTTTTCTATCACATGCCATTGTGCCTCTTTTGACAAGAGGAAAATATGGTAACCCGATAGTATATATATATATATATCTGTAATTTAAAAAAAAAAAAAAAAAAAAGCGAAAGCCTTGAGTATTTCAGGGACATGCCGATATACAGACCCCAGCGAAACTTTTTCCTATTCAGTGCAGGTTGAAATCCGATATCACAAATTGTCTCCTATTCATAAGCTCACACCCCAAATAGGCGAAGCGTAGGAAGTATATGAATTTAATGCAACATTAGAATTTTCTAAAGTGAATCTTCGTTGCAATTAGATATTTTCAAGTTAATTAACAATAAAAAATTTTCTTGAATGACATAAGAAATTAACGTGTTTTTATTTATTTCGTAATATTATAGGAATTAAATGATTATTTATTAGAAATTTAATTAAATTTTAAAGAAACTTAAAGGTTGATATAAAATTGAATAACAGTTTAGCATTAGCATTTAAAGAATATATTATTTTTTTACTTTCATTAAAAATTATTTATTCATTAATGTTGTATTTCCCAATTTTTCGAGCCCGCCCCTTTGCATGAGAAGTATTTTTGTCCAGGACACTCACACTGTAGTCCTTGTACGTTTCGTAAAAGATGGCAAAATTAAAAATTATCTTTATTATTAAATGGTATACTGACTCACAAGGGATAACATTTGCAACTGTTCACCCTGATTTTTTGAATTTAATATTTCACCTAAGAAATGGTGATTTGCAGGTGTCAGTTTTTTATATGGCCTATCATAGTTGTTAAGATGTTGTGTGAATTATGCATAAAAATCGAGTTTAATTCGTCTATTCTTAAAAAAAAAGACCTTATTGGAATAAAAGAAAGAAATATAAAAAAGAATGGAGTCAGTTTTTATTCAAAAAATCCACCAAGTGACCTTTTACGGGACTCTCTTCAAAGAGATTGTCAGGAATATCATAAAATGACGTTTAGATTTAGCTGAACGAAAGCGGAGAAATTTTTGAATTTTGCCCCGATCAACCTGGTCATCTTTGAAGTTCGGTTCCCTCTTTTTTTGGCCACTTAATTTACTGAAGAATTTTAACCTCATTTGAAATCACTCAATAGGAATAGCGAAATATGAAATAAATGGGATCATTAATTTAAAAACAGGTAAAATAAA
Source organism: Anisolabis maritima (assembly GCA_010014785.2). Lineage (NCBI taxonomy): Eukaryota > Metazoa > Arthropoda > Insecta > Dermaptera > Anisolabididae > Anisolabis > Anisolabis maritima. Next base: position 9,341 of record JAAAKE020113017.1, read on the forward strand.
ATTTTCCATCACTCTATAAAGGAACGCCCGAAATGAAAATAATTTTATGTCAAACTCAACAATTTCTTCGCCTCGGTTAAGTTAATCCATTCACTGAAAATGCCTCTTATGATATTACTGATACAACCCCAACCCGGATTAAGGTATCATCAAACGTTTTTAAGCCTATTTCACAAAACTTTTTGGCAACTTTGTAGACCTATATCTCGGCTGAATCCGAAAAAGGGATCTGTGAATATTCACTTCTTACTATCAATAGGTGAATTAATTATTATAAAAATAATTTTCAAATCGAGGTGTAAGAGATGAAAAGGTTTCCTTGTAAGATTTTATGCAGCGCATTTGCTTTTTTCAAAGAAATCCCTAATAAAATAAATCGGGAGTGGCCTCCCCTCGATTTTCTAGTATAAACATATATAGGTGAGTTCTCATGATTTTTAGAAAAACTTTTCAAGTAAAGTCCACTTCCGCTAACCGGAAATAGGCTATAAGTTGATAGAGATGTATGATTTCGCTTTAATGCATGTATGTATAAAATTTTATTGCTCTAACTTAAAGCGTGCTCGAGTTAACCAACACACAGACATAATTCCAAAAAAAGATATTTTCGGATTCAGGAGGTCCAAAAGGTCAAGAACAATCAAAACCACCAGATAGAATTTTTGAACGATTTCAATATTTTCCTTATACTTATATTTTCCTTATTTACGAGAAATTAAAAGAAAAAATTTTGCTGGTATTTTTGGTCTTTTTCTGCTTGTAATATTTTATTTTCAATCAAATAATGCAAATGCAAATAGACCAATTTCTATAAATAAGATTTTCAAATTCAAAAATCACAAATACTTCCTCTCTGAGCTAAAACGTTATTTGATCGTCACGGATTTTAATCTTCCAAGTTTTTTTTGGGATTCCAAAAACTTCGTAGGGCCCCAGAGGGATTCTCTTATATTCTTTCACAATTACTAAACTCAAATTTGTTTCCAAGATATTTTAATATTTCCTTTTTTTTTTTTTTATATACTTATTTAATTTAATTTTAATTTCTCCCACTCCCTCTCTCAAATATTTTGTCATTTATTCTAAAAAGATTCTCTTTCTTTAGACAAAAGAATAATTTCACCATTTTTATTTTCTAAAAAAGCAAGTGCCACACACTCAGAAAAATTCTTTCAACTTTTAGAACAAGTGCTTCTATTCATTATTCAATAAATTTACTGCAGGAATATTTTCTAACAAACAAGTGCATAGAATGAAAACACGCCGATTAATACATAAATTAACCTTAATTTATATTCGAGCTCATTTTTAGTCAAAACATTTATAATGAATGGTGGCATAAACAGAAGATGCTATTTGGATGTTTTTATGTTTTTTTTTAATACAAATCTTAAAATATTTGATGGATCTATAAAAATTCCTATTTAAAAAAAAAATAATCAGATATTAAATGTGGACGAGAGAGATTCAATTCTACCCCGCTATTAAAAATAAAATATAATTTAATTCTAACTAAAAATTGTAATTTTATTACATTAGTTTTTATTTCTGTCTGAGAAGTCAATCGGTCTACGAAATATTTCTTGCCGATCCGCAAGTGTGAAAAGGTTGATCACTAAGCTATATTAATAAACTCAAAAGTTAATTTAATAAAATTTCTTATTTGTCTTGATTCACTTGCAAATTTATTAATTATTTTTCTTCTCGTCTAAGGAACTTTACTAAAAAATTCATAACAAATGGCTCGTTAAATATTCGCTCATTGATTTTAGAGACCTTCTATCCTCTTGTTCTGGTCTTGGTTTCTTCAGTGCCCCTTCAATCCGTGGTTCCTTCCGGTCCCAAGCAAATCAGAGAAAAAATTCCATGACGGCCATCAGCTTTTTTTTGTTGATAAACAAATTTTTAGAATCATGAGTCTATAGATGCCTAAGTAAAAACAATTTGTATATTAAAACGGTGTAATGTGACCACCAGATAAATGAAATTAACTAAAGATGAGTGAGTTTGTTATTGACTCTCAAGTGCTTTGTTAGAGTTGGAAGGGTGGGGGTGATGGGGAGTGCATTCCCAGAATACAATCATATGAAAAGGAGCATTTATAGAAATGCTAGAGCTTCTGGAGTAGTGAAAGAGTAAAGACATAAAAAGCGTTAAAGGCTTCTTGTTTTATTTATAATTTAGAGTCACGATATGACTGACCTACGATAAGAAAAGACAGGGTGGGGCAACATCGGATCGGTTACCCGCCTTAAAAAAACAGGTCGATGATAAACAACATGAAAAGAAATATGTTCATCAGAGTAATTTCATATTAATTAAATAATCAATTGAATGAACGTTCTTGTTGAAAATGACACGGAAGCCTCAAAATTAGTACAAATTTAATATTATATAAAATAATCTAATAATGTATATTTAATATTATGCGTTTCAAAAAAAAAAAAAGTAAACATAAGTTATATTTTGTTTCGTTTTATTGGGAGACCTACATAAAATTCAAAAATACTAAATTTTTTATTATGAAAACATTTATAAAGTTTGATTTTACTTTTCATCTACCTTCTCGAATTATTTATTATGACGAAGCAAAAAAATATCTTCTGTTTATTTTTTTTTTTCGATAGACATAATATTTGTTATTTAAATATTTTATTCATTTATCTAGCACATTTATAAAAATAATAAACTTCTAATTATCATTTAAGACGAAACCAAAGAAATACTTTGTCCAATTTGAGGAGAGTAGTATATAAGTTTGAAATGTATATGGACAGGAAGACAAACTCATTTTTCCACCTTGAATTAAATCCAGGATCTTTGAATTTGTGTTCTATTGTTCAAGCCTCAGTTCAATCAGCGGTCATTATCTCTAAGTCATCATGAACGGTAAAAACTGGCTGACATGGGGAAATATTACTCTGTAATAATTGATTTCCTCATGATAATATTATTAATACAATTGGAAATATAAATAACGACAATATTTAATTTGTCACTGTAAGATTTGAGTTTATAAAAAGAAACAAATAAAATAATTGCTATAAACAAAATAGAAAAATAGATGGGAGAGAGGTATTGACATGGTTCCGGAAGATGGGGGGTGGACGACGGGGACGGGGAGCAGGAGGCTCGTGGGTGGTCCATCCAGGTCTCTCGTTGCCCCGATCATCCAGGCCATGCATCATCTCTCGGCGTTTTCCTTCCTATTAGATATGTTTAAAAAAAATCGAAGCCACAATTATAGCTATAAGCTTTTTAGATCTTAAATGGGATGAACATCATCTTGCTAATATTCGTGATGGCCAAGTTCAGGATTTAGATAACTTATTAAGATAGTAGTGGTAAAGAATCAAATAATAGTATATAATAATCTAAAATTAATTTTAGGGATTCTAAATAGAAGATTTTATATTATTAATAAATTATGTTACCACGGGTTTAGATACTCATTTTTATTTACCAAAACCCGAAGAAACATTTTTTTGTTTTTTAAATATTATTTAATATAATTTTATAAATTTAATGAATGAGATGTTTATTTGTCCTAGTAAAAGGGTCGCGAAAACGGGGCGCTAATTATGTCCAATCATCTCAAGCATATTGTTATCTTAAACCAGTGGTCTCCAAACTGTGGGTCGCAAAACTATTTATTACAAGCGGGGTGTATTAGTTTATAATTAAATTTCAAGTATTTATAAAATTATTAATTAATTTTTTTTTTAAAAAGTTTGGAAACCACTGCCATAACATTTGTTTTTTGATTTAGTTTTTTAATGATAAAATAGGATTTGAATAAATTCTGATACTAATTCTGTAAATTATATAACCTTATGTTAATATATCAAAATAGGACTGTCTTTCGGGATTTACTTAGGAGTTGCGTGAAAAAATAAATTTATAAGTCAGGAATCGAGGGAACTAAACATATTACAATTGATATATTTATAGAGAGAAGTTGGAGGTTGAATCTGATCATTCATTGGGCTCTTTACTAATTAGAAACTGATATTATTATCCCAAAACAAAGAGGAGAGGAGGTTGAATAAACACAGCAACGGTCTACTGACCTATTTGACATGGGCTCTTATGGTGTTGGCCAGTGTTAGTCCTGCAATGTCTTGGCCAACGATTTCAAAAATTGAATTACTACTTTTAATTAATATAATTTTTGAAAAATTTATATATATATATAAATAATTTTCGTTTTTTTTTTTTTTTTTTTTTTTTTGTATATGGTCGTCCGGAAATTTCGTGCCAATTTTCTCCATTTATGTCTGAATCTATCAAAGTTATTGAAAACACATTATTTGAATATATATCCTTAAAGATGACATTTCAACGCAACTTTAGAAACAAAGTTGCTTGAGATAAGTTTTGTGGCCTTTTGAAGATGGAAGAAAATAAAATCCATTTAAGATACTTAATGCTTAAAGACAAAAACAAGCAACAAATAAGAATGTGAGAAAGTGCTCTAGTTGAAAGAACTGTTCGCTACTTGAAAGCCGATGAATTCGATCTTGAAGAGTAAAAATTTAAAACAGAGAATAACCATCGCTAACCAATACATGAATTAGTAGAGTTACTAGAAATATGGAAAATCACTGTCCAAGAGCATTTAGTGCGACATATAAAAATTTTGTCTTTCAATTTTCCATAAAACACGGCACAAACTTTCCGGATGAGGCTATATATAGTCAATGTAAACCAATATTGAGTCTTGATTTAAGAAGGCAACCTCATTATATTTTTAGCAAGTATTCATTTCATGTGTTAAATATATTTTTAATTTTTTAAAATTTATTTTCGGCAGTTAAGACAATTTGGAGTTTATAATTTTACAAATATATATAATCCATTATCGATGGCTTCCGGCGATCGTTCAATAGACTTGTTCCTCGGGGCCAATATAATATACTAATATAATATGTATCAACAGGGAGGCGGAGCGCTAAGGGCTCATTTGCTCTCGACATCTCTGTTTATCATAATAAACTTTCTTGTGTCAATGGGATATTTATTCAATTTTGAAAAAGAATTTTTAAAATTCCCATCCTGTGACCGAGAGGTATTGACATTGTCAATAATGAAACCTTAAAAGCCAAGGGATGTGGGTTCAGATCCCCGAATCGCCCCGATAAAGATTTATTTAAATCATTTGGATTACAATTAATATAAATAAATATACTTGGATATTTTTATAATATATATATATAGTGTTTAAAGTCTATATGGCCAATAGACCGAAAAGACTAAAAAAAATTTTCTTGTAACTTTTCATATTGTGAATCTCGAAAATTTAGGAATTTTTTCAAAAAGAAAAACTAAGTTAATTAAAACAGAGATGATATATAAAGCTCATTTGCTGCAACAGTGACAAAAATTCAATATTACGTTTTTTCAGAAGACAGATTTTAATTTTCCAATTGTCGGTTAAATGTAGGTAATCCAAATGATTACCATTTAGAATTTATTTAGAAGATGCATAATGATTAAGACTTATTTAAAAAAAGACCTGATAGTTATTATAATGAGTGCGTAAACAACATTTTTTGGTTATTTTGTTGAAAAAAAAAGTAGAATTTTAAGATTCAGATTAAGATTAAGAAGAAGATTAAATAATATTAAAACTTATTCAGCTTTATTTGATTTTTGTTTGTAAATTTCATATCAAAGTTATTGAAAAAGGAAATAATAGGAGTTTGGTAATTACAGTAACCCTCGCTTTCTATTAATGATCCGCTCTTTCTCTTAGACCTCCGGGCTTTAGAGGTTTCTGACAACCTAAGATTAGAGTTACAAATACTTAAGGAAATTACTTATCCAGGAGATAAATATATATATTTTAGCAAGCTCAAAATTGCGGCTACTCCTTTTGCTTACTTAAGTCGTCCAAATTACTCTGCAATTAGGGTTGCTCTTTAGCTATTTTCTTAAATAAAAAAAAACATTTATTGTGATTTAATCCATCTCATATAATAAAATAAAGAAAATCCTAACAAATTTAGAAAATTAAACCAAAAGAGCTGTCATTTGGGAGTATATGACTTGTAGACAATTAGTTCATATAGGACATTCCCACAACAAAATTGACAGATATAGACTAAGAAAAAAAAATATGGAGAAGAGGAGTGGGGGGGGGGGGCAGAAGCAAAGGATAGACTCCACCGACAGACAAAGGGCGAGGGGGAGAGGGGGCTCAGGAAGAGCTTTTATAATTTTTTTGGTAAAATTAAAAATATTCTTATAGGTGTATATGCAGAGAAACCTTTATAATAATTAATTGTAATAAGCCTTATTTCTGGTTACTATATTTTGTGGAAATTGTCAATTACTCAACATATAAATTAATTTTTATATCAAGATACTCTAATATATTAATAAACACAGTTAATTTTTTTTTTTAATTAAAGACATGGGTAACAGAAAAATTGTAAAATACAAAGTGAGTGGGTGGAGAGAGAGAGAGAGAGAGAGAGCACGTGGTTTGCCGAGTACTTACGTCAGTAAAATCGGACATAGCGGCAACGGCAGCGACGCCAGCGGCCGGACTCCGCTCGCTGTGCTTCGTGGTGCACATGAGCAAAATAAAAACACTGGAGATGAAGAACTTGCGATATGAAGCAGAAGTATTAACGAGTAATTGACAAGTCTAAGGCTAAAAGCCAACTGCCGCAGGCGCGTTCTCTAGGGGGCCATGCGGCTCTCGGTTCCTCCCTTTCGCACGCCAAGCCACGCCTACTTTTAAACGTTCGACTTAATTCGGATAAGTTCGGATTTTGTCGTGTCTTTTGAGCTCAATGAACGCCAACTACTATCAGTGAATGAACGCAACGCTCATTCAATTCTATTGATTGACTCCAACTCCCCTCCTTTTCTCTCTCTCTCTCTTTCTCTCTCTTTCTCTCACGCTCACATTCTCACACAAATTACTAAAATTTCTAGTTTTAAAAATTTCTGATTTTTTAAATTTTATTAACTATCACAATCATTTGATAGACTTGAATGGTGATTAATTTAGATGTATAAATGAAATTGAAAATTTATTTTTAATTTTCATTAATTCTTTACGGGTTTTAAGTTTTAAGAATGAAAATTGTATTCAAATTGTTAATTAATTGCATGGAGCAAATCTTGTTTCACTGTCATTGAAGACAGAGGTATTGTATATTCAAGGGTCGGGGGAGCCCCTCCCGGAAATGGTATTTCTGGGGTACTTTCTTGGGGTTATTATTCATATAAAGTTATTAATCTATCGTTTGTATTTTTTTAGAATTCAAATACAGGTGTGCCTTGGTTGACGAGGGTCAGGATTAAAACCAAAGCCTGCATTGTTACTCAATAATTTCTTGCAGCTACTCTTCATGTAACCAATAAAGTGACCAACTATTTTTTGTGCCAAAGGAGTACGGATGTAATTCCACTCGGGTTGCAACAAACCAAAAAATTAAATTTCAATCATAAATTTTATAATATACCTAAATTATTAAAACTCTTAGAAAAGACATGCCCATAAGAAATCTTCCCCCTCGGTTGCAATTCTTTCTTCTTCTAATTTGATAGCGAATATAAAATAAAGTTTAATAACTGACAAGTTTGATATGAAATGCCATGAAACCAATGAAACAGAAACAAATTTACAAATTTAGATTAGTTTAGCAGTGGGATGGGGCGGTAGTATCCCTCCCCTCCTTTGGCTCAAGCTCTGCTCAAATCTCTCTTCTTTTCTAATAATTTTTTTCTTTCAAATATTTTACCAAAATACTAAGATGATTTGACAGGAAGCGAGATACGAGCTCCAACTTCGAAGACTTGACATTATATTCTAATTCTGTCATCTTTTTTATGGTGAATTTATTAGTTAACTCGCAGATATCGTCGAGTGTACAAAGGAGTACTTTGAGAGTGCTCTGTTTCGTTTCATGAAAAAGCAGAACAAACCTCCCCAAAGGAGTACAGTTGGTCACCTTATTAACCAAGTATCTATATTTATTTTCTTACGGAACCCATTTTTAATAAAAGTATTTAATGAATTGTAACAACTTTTGGTACTAAAATAAAACACAACACAACACGTGATATATGGCCAACTAAAAATAAAAACGCTATCCAAAAATAAGAAAATATCTTGAAATATATTAACATCTGCAAAACAGTTCATGGTGTTAACGAGACTAGAACTCCAAGTTAACAAGTGAAAGAGCAACAGCGCAAAAGAGAGATTAAAGACTCGGTGTAAAAATATCCCTTAACAAATTGAATTAATGACGAATGCGCCAACATACCTCTCCCTCCCCCTCCCTCATTTCCTCATATTTATTTTAAAATCATAGGTATCAAGTTTTTTTTTGTCTAAATTTCTTAAATACCATAATCATTTTATGAACAAGTAATTATTTTTTAAATAATTTCATAACTTATGAATAAGCTATTATTATGTCTATGAAACGGCGTCATTGTAAATATTAATATAATATATTTAATTTAACACATCTGATCAATACTTTTTAATAGAAATAATTTTTTATTATAATTTATTATTGCTTTTTTTTTAATAGTATTATGAGAAGTTTTTATAAAACATTTAGTCATCTTGTTTATCAGGTAATTCATTTAGTATTCCATTCATCAGTTGTTAATAGCATCTAAATATAGAAATGACGCAGGATATAAGATAAAATTATTTAGAAAAAAAAAATGAAATAATCAAACTATAAAATACTATAAAAATAACCTTAATAACTAGTGATTTTTTTTTTTAATTATTGGTGAGAAGTGACACATACACTTATCTTCTCTATTATTTATTTATTTATTTTTTTATTAAAAATTTTTCTTTGGTTTTACAAATTATTATTTATTTTAGTTTTTACATATCTCTCTCTTAAATAAACTTTGAGAGAAAAAAGATATTTGAATATATCTTCAAAATATATGAAAATTCTACTCACATTACGAGAAAATAATGTGACCTACCATATGTCTTTAGGGAGTTTTGTATGACTTTTACGTGAACCGTACTCCTTTTAAAAAATGTACTTCAAAAATACTCCTTTGTATTCTTTGGTACTTCTTTGTACTTTCTTAAAATATAAAAACTTTAACGATTATTGCATGTAACGTGTGTCTATGATGGAATCAAAAAAAAAAAATGGAGGATGCGGGAATTCCTCTTAGACTAAGAGTGGCAAAGTGTTTCGGCATCGCTTTAATTTCTTTGAACGAAGCGTTATTTAGTTATTAAATATTCTAGTAAAGTAAGGATAAGTACTTTTGAATTATCAAAAAAAAATTTATACAACAGAAAAATATGATTTCGAGAATTAAGAATTATATATTACTCTTAATTTTTATTTTATTTTAAAACTCGTCGACTCAATTTTTTTTTCGCAATCCCTATCACCACCATATCCAATGAGTCCATCAGTACACAGTACTCCCTTTGTACAAAAAATAGTTGGTCACGTTACTTAAAGCCTCTCGGAAAACCAAGATATTCTCCTCAGATGAAAAACAAGTCTCATTGAGGAAAAAAAAATTTCGGGGTAATATTAATTTTAAGAGTAGAAATGAAAAATTAATATTTTCAAAATTTAAAAGTTGTTCATGAAATTTTTAAATAATAACATATGTTCTAAATTCCAATCTACCCCCGTGTTTCATCTTTTCTTTCTTTTAAAGTTCGTGCTTAAAATTCCACTCCCATTTTCGTTATGTAAATTTTATATTATCAGCTTACAATTACAATTACCTTCTAGTATGTATTGAAAGCAATAAAAATTCCTTTGTTTGCATCAGATTACTTGTGAGATGGGGGAACTAAAAAATAATAGTTTATAATGTATACATGTTTTTTTTTTTTTTTTTTTTTTTGACATTTTGGGAATTTAAATTAATTATAACAATTATAATTATTTATTAAGTTACTATTTGTTTCTATCTTCATTTATTCTTTCATTCCTTGTCTTTTTATTCCCGTTCTGTGGGAAATAGATTCTCATGAAATGTTAGGAAAAGAGTGAGTGACAGAAAGGAAAAAACTGGTGTGACTAAACGAACATAACACAACTTTCTCTTACTTAAGGTAAGGCTCCTTAGGTAGCCGTTCAATGCACAGCTAATTTAAACAATATCTTTAGTTAGACTTAGTTAAAGAGAAAATCACAAAAACCCTAAAAACGTACAAGAGTAGAGTCGGCCCCAATTTTGGAGGGAATAACGGTTTTTGAGAAATCTTGTTCACACACACACACAGACCATTTTGCGAGACCCATTTTTTAGAACTCAAAAACGGGTATTTCCGTTGAAATATCAACATTGAATATTTTTTTTGATCGCAACATTTTCTCACGATATATTAAATTATACCCTTGAGTGAGACATTTTTTTACTACTAAATAAAAAAGATGTTTAATTTGATAAAACGCCCAATAAATTTTTCTCTCAAGTTTTTTAACTCTGATTAAAATCATTATTAGAAGAAAATTGTTAAAGTAAAAATTTATCTTTGAATGATCTTGATATTGCCTCATCCTAGGATGTCTGATTTTTTTGACAGATAATCAATTCCCCGACAAATCAATTAACTTTAATTAATTAATTAATCCTCTAATTATCATTAATTAAATTCCTAATAGGATATTTAATTTTTATATAATTGTCGCGTATATGCGTATATTATCAACTATTCATATCCACTAACTGCACAACTTTAAATTCATATAATAGAATAAAAATAAATATAAATAGAAAATTTAACTCGTTATTTTTATTATATATATTTAGTGAGCTGAGACTATTTTAATGTCGTCTTGCTTGAGATATCGGGACACATGCAAAATACATGCTAATTTCGATATGTCTATTTGTTTGTATATTTTAAAAAGAAGCTCAAATTTTTTTTTTTTTTTAAGTTTTCACCTTAAGATGAAACACTTAATTTAAATTATTTATTTATTTTAGATGAATAAATTTAAATGAATGATTTATTGGAAAATTTTTCAAAATAAAATAAAATTTATGATTGTAATCCGAAAGGTATTTCAAATTAATAACGCCCACTGCAAGACCACCTATAATATATATTGATTTCATTAAATAATTAGTTAAAGTGATTCATTGAATGGAGAGGCCAGTCACGATGAGTGCATCTCATTATGAATGCTTTTTTCAAGAGAAGCCGCCGACCGAAATCAAATCTAAAGAAACATTTATAATTGACTGATTGAAATGAAAAAAGTCGGGAAAAAAATAGGAAGGGGGGCCCATTTCAGAGCAGTTAATTATTTATCAAATATGTAATCGATATTTCTTGGTAATGAATATCAACCAATTGATTTATGATTGAAAGAGGAATGTTTTATTGAATTATTATTATCAATATTATACGTATAGTTGGATTACATAAAATTCCCTTGTTATAATAAAATTCGATTCATATATATAAGTATAAATTTTTACCGATGCCATTGCATAACACCGCAACAAAAAAAAATTTTAATCCTCTTGAAAAAACAGATAGAAATAGATAAAACTGCAGATGTGTGAAAATTATTAGACTCAAGTAGATTTTTCAGTAAAAAGTTAAGTTTTTATGTTCAGAAATAATTTATTTGACAATTTAAAACCACATTAATATTTTATATGTATACGTTTAGTCTCTAGAACTTTAGGGACAAATAAAGTTTTCGCTTCCCAAAAGCTTAAAAATCTAGAAAGCAACAAAAATATTAATAATAATACAATTCTATTTACTTTAATTTCAAAATAATGCCATATAAACAATCTTAGTTCGTTATTTAATGTTAATGATCCATTAAATCCTATAAAGTCCTTCTTTTGACGAATAAAGTTCACTAGAGACAGCTTTAATCATGCGCCTTGTGGCAGAAGAAGCAGAACACAGCTTAAGATGTATTGCCGACCCCTTTATTTTTAGCCAAATTCTGCTTGGTTGTGAATACAAATGATATAAGCGTTTCTCAACTCAAAGACTTCAATACCATAAGATTCTATGTTTCTACAGTAAAGAAAACTGGTAATTTAGAAAATTTTTATTTTTAGTCTAATAAATTTTGTGGCCGAGAGAGATGCAAGCAGATTGGTCGCCTAGCTTGATACCTTTTTATAAATGTGCCAATAAAAAGAATGGCATAAAGGAATGAGAAGAAATGTCATTTTTAGCTTGGGTAACTCGAGGTCGTCGTTTACGTATTCACAAATGCGAGCCTCGGAGTGTATTTTCGTTAGAGTAAAATGAATAGCTGTTCTGTTTTTATGAAAGAATATCAAAAAAACCAGGATATGAAAGGAAATTATTTTTAGACGATGCAGCCCAATAAGGAGTCGGGACCAAAGGCCCTGCCTCAGAGCATACTTAACAATTCATACTAGTTTGAATTTCAATTCAATGCACGCCATTTTTCTATTCGGGATGATTTCCTCTATCTCAAATCCCGGTGAGCTCAAATTTACTTTTATTTCCTCTTTCTACCTCCTCCTCCTCTTGAATATTAATTTTTAGATAGCTATCCTAATTTATGTTAAGGAAGAAGTCTCAATCGATGAGGGGATTTCTCAGCATTTGAGTAAAATCTTAATCTAATATATGAATTATTAATATAATAATTTGGGTTAATTTTGCGATTAGAATAGAATTCTATTTCATGAAGCAGGCAAATGTCGAATAGCAGCTCAGTTTAAGGACTAGAAACTAAACTTGAAAAAATCCACTTTTGGAGGTAACCAGATAAAAAACATGAAAAAGTAAATTGGACATAAAGTACATTACCAAAGGCTTGTTCTATAGTTGGAATATGAAGAGAGGAAAAGAAGAAAGACGTCTAGGATACAATTAGAAGTGCGCCTTTGCGAGATAGTGATTTGTTGTTGTGAACAAGGCACTCCTTTCTGCTTGACATTCTACGGTTGTGTTGTTGTCAATCGGCATTCAATTTGCCCTTGTCAAAGGTACCTGGCCGATACCCAACCAATGGGTGCCCCGAGGGCCAATGACGTCATAGGCCTCAGGCCAATAGCTGCCCAAGGACACACTTCCGCCGAATTCATGCACAAATTTAGCTGCATTGAAGAATAATTAGACTGAGTAATTCATCGTTCGACTTAATTGGAATTTCAATCACGACTCGATTAATACTTTGTGATTCTATTTTGTCATATACGGAGGCTTAATAATCACTCATTAGCTCCTCTAAAATATAAATAATTATTCATTAGGTATAAATTAAATGGAATTATGCTTTATTTTTTTTTTTTTTTTTTTTTTCAAGGTTTGTTTTTATCAAGTGTTTAAAAAAAATTCCTTAGTGTTAAGTTTTAGTCTGGAGAGAGATATTTCTCACTTGCAAAAAAATGTCAGATACAATTTTGAGATGGGCCACCTCGGCCCTGAAAAACCTACAACCGGATGGACTAAAAATTATTATTATTTCCTAATAATATTGAAATAAAAATTATTTTTGTGATTTTACTACAACAAGACATATTTTAGAGAGGGAAAAAGGATGTCAAAAAGGCCAACTGATTACAATTTGTTAAAGGGATTCTATAATATTCTCTTAGTATTTCTCAAGAGATTTGTTAACTATAAGTGACCAGGGCTTATTCTCTATGACTACATCTTTTATCATCTGCATTTATTTTGCATTTTTTTGCATCTGCATGGCCTCAAAAAAACCTTAAATGAAATATAATTTATATTAATTAATTATAGACAGATTTTAAATCGTCGTTAAATTTTCTATCATATTTAATTTTTTCATTAAAAACAAAAATGAAAATAAAAGAAAAATTTTCAAATATTTTAATTTTTCAGAAAAATAAATAAATTCTCTGTTGTCAGAATTCTTAAATTTGTCCTTTACTCAGTACTGCCAAGAGTCCCATGGTTGAACATTATCCCTTTTCCAATTTATCAGAAAAATTTAATAATTAATTATGCGTTTGGACAACCCTTTGGGTTCTCATTCAAAGGCCGGACCCGTGGGCAATTGCCTCCTATCCCACCCCCTCTTCCGCTGCAGCAAACAGATGCATTAATTAGGAATGGATTAGAACGAATAGCCTCGAAAACATCGCATTAACAAACAATAAGAAAGGATAGATTTTAACTGGAAATTAGGCTTGAATTAATGATTTTGATGTGTGTAACAGTAGTGGAAAAACTTTGTGAGACTTATGCTTTCTACTGGTGTGAAGAACTCAGCGGGGGACTTAAACCCATCTTCCGAAATAAATCAAATCTTAATCGGATACTTCTCATTTGAGCCCTCGGCAGTCAATGGGCAGGGGCTGCGCCCCCAGCGATGGGATTCATGCTGCGCTTAGGCCTAATTCGTTTTGGACATTAATTGCTCAATATTGACTGGTGAACCCTAAATTGATTAGTCTAAGAAAAATGGTCTTAGTTTTGGTTTTATTTCCTCATGCAAGCAGAAATATATTTCCATTTTAGTGGTTCAGCAGTTCTTAAAAAACTTTGCATCACAATAATTCGATTTAATTTCTTATTTTTATTTCGGTGAGCCGGACGGACATAAAATTAAAATAAATTTTTTTAAATATGTTTTAGCATTCATAGTAATCGGGTTCGTTTTTTTTTTGCCACTGTTAAATTTAAACCATTTTTACATTTAGAGTCAGCCTTTTTTAGCCATTTTTCTGAATAAATATTTTTTACTTTGTAACTTTCGACCAAGTTAGGTAGGTAAGATAGGTTAAATAAGGTAGGTAGTGTTACTGTAAGTTCAAAAAATTTTTAATTAAGCTAATGCTACTACCAAAATGTGTTTTGAGGCCTCCTTCCTAGTCTATTTAAGTACATGGTGTGTGTGTGTAAGCATGTGGTGATGTATTTCATTAACTCAAAAAATAATTATTCCACTGTCCTGAAATTACGCCAAAATAGAATTAAATGCCAAGTACTGAATGATTTTTGGTAAGCATTGGGGGAGGGGGAGCAATATTTTTTTCTTAGATAAAATTTTGTTTGTTTTATTTTTTTAATTTATTTTAAAATTAGACCTACTCCCGAGTAAAATTATATTGTATACTTGTTTCTAAATTTCTTGCAACTTTGTGAAAAAATTATTTTATGTTGAAATTGGGCCGTTCGCCATATAAGACAAAATAAAATGAATAAACAAGGGCAATAAAAAATGAAAGTGAGATTTAAATATATTAATTAAAATTATTTATTATTAATTAAATTATAGACAAAAAATATATATTTACTTACTTAAGGGACTCTCCTTTATCCCACGATTATTTGTTAGTAAACGGTTGGCAATGATGACGGATTACCTTAGTCCGATCGACTTCTTTTAATTTAAAATTTCTCATTATCTCTCCACTCCTCCCTAGTTGAAGAAAAACGGAGATTGATTAAAGGACAATATGTTATTATTCAGTAGACGATTTTCTTAAGAGAGTTGAAAGTTCAAAACCTTTTTTTTAACAGGCGAAATTTGCTAAGTTTCAGCCTTTCCGATGAGAGATAAGCCTAAATAAAAGCTACGCACACTCATACGCAGATTAAGATTTTTTTGCAGTCCTTTTGACCTGTAACATAAAGACATTTTTAAAAATTTGGTGCTCAAATTTTTTATGATTATAATATTTTCCCCTTACTATTATATATAATAGTGTGGGAAAGTAATATACTATATATTACCTAATAGGCTATTATTATATTTAACCTCCTACTACCACTGTTAATAATAATAATAACAATAAAATAATATCTCTGAGTATTTTTTAAACAGGATATAATTACAATAAAACAGATGAAATATTGGAGCTGTATTTGTTTTTTGTTTTTTCAAGAACTAGAAGTCCTTCTTTTACTAATTTCATTAATTATTTTTGATGAATAAAGAGAAATTCGACTATAACTTTAAATATAATTAATTATAGTTTTTAAAACAATGTTAAAAATAAAAGAAAAGAAAAGAAACTCGTTTTACTGCAAGGTCAAAGTTTATATCTTACTTTTAATAAATCATATTTATTTATATTAAATGAATGTTTTCCTTGAATAAATAATGAAAAACAAAACATTAAAGAAAGAGGAATTCTTTCGAATTAATATATTACTAATTTATTTTATAAAAATTGGAAAATAAATCGGACTTCTTTATATAATGTAGATATTATGGAGAGGGCTATCAAAGTTCAAGTTCATGTATTTTATTAAATATAAAAAAATATTCATGAAATGATTTTATCTTGTTCATTTGAGCATAATTTTTAAGATAAGGTGTTTGGTTAGGTGTTCAGAAAAACTAAGTTCATGGAAATGGGCATTATGCAATAAATTCGAAACTTTCCAATATAATTACTCCTTTTCCTTAGTGACATTGTTTGAACAAACTAATATAAAGTATGAAGTATAAAGGGGTAGAGAATATAATTTGAAATTTCTATCATCCAAAAGAAACTAATTAAAAAAAATAAATAATTTTAAATAAAGCGGGTTTGTGAAGTCAGCAGGGCTGCCATGATTTAAACCTTATCGATAATAAGTTATATAAATCTGATAAAGCTATTGTATAATTCAATTTGAATTAAAATTTTTATTTATTTATTAAAGTGGAATTTCTTTGTTATGAAATTTATTTTGGATTATTTAAGAAGTTCTGGTCATTTGTTAATATTGATTAGGGTTTCTCATTTTCTCGTTTTTTTTCTTCCATGGAAAATCCGGGATCCTCGGAAAAGAGAAAAGTGGAATGGAGTGGCGCATTAAGTTTTAGAAAACAGACATTGATCAATAGAAAATAAATATTCACTTTTTTTTAGGGACAAAGTTATTATTCAAAAATATTTTCTTCTTGTGATTAATATTAAGGAAATGTATACTATCAAAATAAATTCCATTATTAATATTCTGCCTTCCTTTTACCTCTTTTTCAGTTTAATTTATTCATAGATGCCAGAGTGCCAAATTGGTATAGAATCATGAATTGTAAATCAAACAAATATTTGAGTATTTTCCCAAATGAGTCCGGACTTATTGGACACCTCCTCTTTCTAATTTTATTTTTTATTTATTTATTTTTTCTTTATTTTGCTGGCACTCACTGATTCACCTCTCGGTTTTAATCATGTTCTTTCTTGTGATTGGACGAGTGATTTTTCAATTGTAAAATAAGTCTCATCTCTGTAACGAGCTGTCATAATATTTGTTCTCTTCATCTCCGTGAGGCAGTTTCCTCTCTCTGTTCCTTCGGGCTTTACGAAAATCAAATGAATCCAAGGATTTATTATATTATTCACTTGGTAATCTATTTAAGAAAGAAAAAAATATGATTTAAAATTTTTTTCCGTTAAAAAAAAAATTAAAAATTTAAACATCATGAATTATTCATAATAGATGTTTGTTGAAATCATCTTATATATGAAATTAATTTAACTTTTGAAGAATAATAATAAATTATTAAGTAAATACTTCAATTGTTAATAAAAATAAAAATTCTGAATAAAAACTTGATTGAAAAAAATTACATAGAATAACTTTTGGGGGTTTCTATTTTTTTTTTTTTTCTTATTTTCTCAAAATATTATGCCAAAGAGGTCACACTCAGGATCTCTAACCTTTCCGGAGCATATGGCGTGCTATCCACCAAAACAATCTAAAAATTGAAAGGCGAACTGCCTCTTGGAGCATATGGTGAAAACTAATAACTAATTCAAATGAAAAGGTTCCGAAATTGTTTAAAATTAGAGTATAAAGTAAATTTTGATAAACCTACCGATGATGATGGCCCTCTTTTGATTTTGCTGCCATTCACTAATCCACTTCTCGATTTTAATGTTTCTCTGCTCTTTCTTGTGATTGGTTGGACCAGTGATTTTTTGATTGTAAAATAATCCTATTAAGGTAAAAAATTTTTAATTTTTTTATCTCATTCGTAAGATCTAAAATATATCTAAGCAGGAAATTCAGATATGAGAAAATTAAATAAAACAATTATTTAATTTTTTAAATTATCGACATTTCGGCCACAAAGAGCACCTTCCTCAGGATAATTGAATGTTAGAAAATGCATTTTTTTCAATAAAAAACAAACGAAGAACACCTGGTGAGTACTTGGATGCCGGTCACGAGTTACCCGATCTAAGACTGACATTTCTTCTGCTCTCTTTATGGCAAACTTTAAGGGTGACGGGCTCCCGATAAACGGGAATAATGCAAAGGAAGAACTTAAAGAAGACTGTCGAAAAAAAGCAGAACAATGAGAGAAGAAAAGACTAGTAAAGAAAAAAATGTTAGTCTTACTTCGGTTCATCTAGTATTAATAATTTAATGTATGAATATTGAAATAAGAAATAAATCTACAAAAAAAAAAAACAAAAAAAAAAAAAAAACGTTTAAATTAGTGGTTGCAATAATAGAGATTAGGAAAGCATGCCTTGGTTGGTATCTCCTTGAGACCCGGGTCATTTGTATTCGAGTCTGACCAGGTTCGAAGACCATCTGCATGCAAAGTGGTGTCAATGAGACGAGCCAACTCTTTTTCAGCGGGATTAAGTTATTCGGATTATTAATTAACCTGCGCAAAAGCACGATACTTCGGAGGTGTACCAGAAAGAAAATTAAGTGTCACTGAAGGCCCCTTCATTAAAATGCTAGTAATAATTTGCAAGGCTGCATCCATTTTGAGTAATGGGGTTCCTGGAATGGTGGTCTCCTCTGCCCTCCAGCTAAAACTACAAAACTAATCACCTCTAGTCGTCAATATTTCTTGATTAGTAATTGGCTGAGCCACTCGGGCCCGAGGCACCTAAACAATCATTCTAAAATTTCAAAGAACCTATATGAATTTTCTTGTGTGTTTTTTAAATCAAATAATAATTTTGATTCTTTTTCTTTACTTGCCTGATCCAGTAATCGAGGTCGGAACTGGAAATCATAGACGCGATCGAAAATCAAAAGTAAACCGGTCCGTCGTACAGCCTGACGTTTGAAATAAGATGGAGGAGACACTGGCCTAAGGAAAACGGAAGACATCAGTCTGCGTTCGAGTATCTCGTGGTCGCCTTCCACGTATTCATTAGTAGTAATAATTTTGATATAAGGAAAATATAATAAATAATAATAAAAATTATAATTTAACAAAAGATGAATGGGATAAGAGATATTTTGTTTAATATTTAATAATTTTGAACAAAATCCTAAAAAAAATATTAAGATATGTAATTATTATAATTCAATTTAAGTTACAAGATTCATGCAAGTCAGGGATAGAAGGGGGCGGCATAGACCCCAGAGCCTAGGGGTTGAGAGTGTTGCTTTCTTAGGCGTCGAAGATTATTATTATTTATGCGTATATAAGGGATGATTTTGGTAAAAGTTTTATTTCTTGGAAAAGGAGAAGACTGCTAATCTCTTTGTTGTTGTTGGTGTTGTTTATTTAATTTGAAAGTGCAGACCATCAAGCATCGTCTTAGTGGCTGATGAATATCAAACAAATGCAGGCTGTCCGTCTCCAGCCGATTATTTTTCCGCTGACGCTTTAAGATCCCAAACTTTCTAGATAAGGATGATTAACCTTTACGTGGTTTCTATCGGCTTCAGCAGAAATCAATTAAACGCTATTTAGATGATCTGTTGAGAAAAAAAAAAGATGATAATTAACGATTATTCTTGACTGAAAACTTGAATTCTTCATGATCTCTCTATTTCGTTGTTTGGTGCACCACAAATGGAAATGAAATAAATTGATGAATGAGGTTTCTGAGGCCTCATGCTCCATTAACTGCAACATATGTAAGTTCAGGTTAAATTAAAAAGGTTAATATCCTCGAAGGCTTGGCTCTCGCTTAATGAATGTATCTTTGCGAGAGGTGGACCATCCATTGTCCATTTTGAAGCTCAGCTGTTAATTAGATTTCGAGCTGCCAGCCACAGGACGCTATTGGACAAGAGATGCCGATAAATTAGCGATAATTGATTGCAATTTTTTTCATTGTTTCTCTTTTCACTGGTAATTTTTTTCCATGCGTGGGTTCGAATAAAGAATCGTTTTGAATTCCAATCGCAACGAAAGAGCAATAAGTCTCCTTCTTCAAGTTAAATTTTCATTTCAGCTCGCTGTTAAAGCGTGCAGTCATAAAATGGTTGAGTTATAAAGAGCGATTCATTGGTTACAATTTAAATTCAACTATTTAATGTCAAATTAAAATTGGTAAACACCCAGGTGCAAGGAAAATCAAGTACATAATTTATTTAATATAAATAATACAAGAATAATTGTATAATAGGATTTAAAAAATTTTTTTTCAGATATTAATATAACCTGATAAAAAATTATTAAAAATAAAGAATCAGAAAAACATAATTACGCAAATCCTTCATTTATTTACTATTAGACTCATTTGAATTCATTTTGCCGATAATACACTCTTATCAATGAAGTCTCCATTTATTACCTGATCTGAAGAAAATTTATTCCCATCTCTAGATTATTACTCTTAAGGACCCAATTTGAGTTCGATCGGATTCCCTGGAGCCAACCTTAAATTAATTTTTTAATTGACCACAATCTGGAGGGTGAAGTAGCATGTCAGCCATGACCAATTTGTGTTCAATGAATCTATTTTCCAAAGAATAAAAATAAAAAAAATCTAAATTCCATCCTTCCCCCTGAACACATATCCTTGCAGCCCTATTAGAGGTT
The DNA here is from genome assembly GCA_010014785.2 of Anisolabis maritima. Taxonomy (NCBI): domain Eukaryota; kingdom Metazoa; phylum Arthropoda; class Insecta; order Dermaptera; family Anisolabididae; genus Anisolabis; species Anisolabis maritima. The sequence continues at coordinate 30,040 of JAAAKE020113017.1, forward strand.
TATATTTTTCATTTGTGACTTGCATAAAAATACATATTTAATTGACTGTATAGCCCAACTGATAGCAAGCTCAAAAGCTGGAAAGTTTAAACCTTTTTTTAATTCTAAGGCACTAACATCTATTAAAACTAATTAATTAATTTTTTATAAGCGTATAGTCTCCTAACAAGCATATGACTCGATAATTTCATCGACTCTCCTTGTTAGAAGTTATTATTATTTATTTATTATTATAATTATTATTTATATCCACTTTAAAATTTTATTGTTAACATTTTAATGGATATAATTCGATCGACATGTGTCACGTCTAATAATCAAATTTTTTTAAGTATATGCATATGAAGTAATGGAGTTATGAGAAGTTATTTATTTTAAAGAAGAAAGCATGAGTGTGATTTGTACCAAATGAAATAATTAGGTTAATCTAACATTTTTGTTTTTGCCATTTGAAACTATCGTACGCTAAGCTCGCTTAATAATACATTATAATAATTAATAATAATTCATTCAAATCAAGTAATTTATTATGAATTTTATATTTTTGAGAGATGAAAAGATTAAGGTCTAGAATTTTTTCTATATCTATGAATTTAGAAAAAAAAAAGAAATTTTAAAAAGCATCATTTTGAAATCAGAATTTTCTGTGAAAACTCGAATTTGAATTTCTCGTAGAGATAGCCAAACTTGACGAACATGAGTAATTTAATTTATCCTAAATTTTGGCTTTTCACCTTTCATTTGTTCGAATTTTCTTCTTTTCATCAGAGCCTTCGACGCATCTCTCATCTAGAAAAAAAAATAATAAGGCTATAAAAAATAAAATGAATTAAACAAAAAAAATAGTAAAAAATATAATAAAATTGTGATTTTCAGGATTCCCTACACTTAAACTAGGATAAAAGATTAAAAAGTTTTGTTAAACTTTTGACAATACCAATACCAATGTAGAGAAGTTAAATTTTCTGTTGAAGAAAAAACAAGCCATGATTGACCTTAGTGCCAAATGAATTTCATTTAATCTCCGCTCTCTCTCAAGTTAATTAATCAGATTTTTTAAATTCAGTATTTAATTCTTAGTCTTAAAGAGCAGTTCGGAGGGCTTGTTAACATTGTAATAATATAAAAACGTCTCAGAGCAGCGAGTCTGAGATAAGCATGGCATATGCCCCACCTGAGGTTAATTCTGATGCAAAGCCTCCCCCAAGGAGCACAACTCAAATTCCATTTCTAATTGCGGGCAAAAAATTATCTATTCGATTTGGAATCAATTTAGTTTAGTCTTAGCAATTTATCTGCTTTCAAAAATTCTTTGTAGTAATCTTCCCTCATGGAGGTCCATTGCTTTAACAATTATAAATTATTTATTATTCCTAAAGGACCTTATTTGTTTGAGAGCATTGAAAATGGTTTGCGCTTCTGCAGAACATATATAAGTCTCATTTTTCTGTTTTCTTTCATTATTGATAATATCTAAAGCTTAGGCCCAAGTTGTCATACACTCTCAAGCCATCAGTTTAAATATGATATTATCCAAATTTTAAAGATTTCCTCTACTAGCTTTGGCTTTTAAATTAAACTCTGAGGAGAAAAAAATTGATAGACATTTTTTGTCTAACACGTCTGTACCATAATGATGGTTAAATTTCCTGATTGAAATGACTTTTGGAGAAATTATTTTTACGATTCAATAAAAGGGGACACCTGAAAATATCCAGGATAGATAAAGATTTCATTAAAAAAACAATGAGCAGATGTGCACCGTCTTAAAAATAGTCTTCTCTTTATATTACAAACTTCTGTGGTGGAGAGGGAATGTGGAGATTTCTGATTTGTTCCTATCTCCTGGACAAGGTCAGTCACTATTAAAATATAAGGTTTATAAAAAATGAAGGTCAAATAATATTAAGCCCTTATTTATCTAAGAAATACGGAGGAGCTTTGTTTTCAGCTTTATATATATATAGATATAAATAAGTTTAAGTATCACATTAAAAGGTCCAAGTTATGAGCTTTAAAAATTAATATTAGGCGCTAATGGTTGGTTATTAGTACTCGAAAATAATTAACAAATGAAAAATGATTGAGATGAACTCCCCTCCTACGAGAACTCGAAACGTTTCCTCAGCTTGAAAGGTCAGAGGCCCACCCTGGAGACTTGCATGCACTTGGCTAACATATTTTACTGCAATTAAACGACAGAAGGCTATTAAACTGTCGCTGTTGTCCTTTGCGGCTCTCTATGGGAATTTTATATTCGCGCGCGCAATGGCTACAAGACACAACCTTCATAAAAACATTTTGTAAATAGTTTATGACGATTAGATAGATTGTCTTTTAATTTATGGAAAACCTCTTATTAATCGTCGAGAGTGAAACACGAAGAACAATGTCTTTTTTTCATATAGGACTTGTGCTATAGGTCTATAATTATTCTTCTTTCAATAGAAATTTTACTGTACAAGACATGAATTGGATTTCTCTTATCTATAGTATATACAAAGACAGAGCATAGATCAAGAGAAAATTTACAATTTTTAATATTACTAAAAGAAAGTTAACAGCAAAGAGAAAATAACACTATTACTAGACTTTAGTATATAAACAACAACAGGGATGTTTCCTCCTCTCTCCGAAATGGCCAACCAATTTTTTTGAATTTATGTGTTAAAGTAATATATTACATACATTACAAAGTAATATATTACATAGCCATATAATATAACTTAATTATCTTTTGTAAAATAGTATAGTATATCACGGCCAGTCAATGAAATGCGGAGTTAGATTAGGATTTTTAAAAGGGAGGGGGGGCTGTTCTCCAATAAGACATGATAATTTTCCATTCATATATATTTTTTTAAAAAAATCAGTTGGGGGTTTCCTCTTTTACTGGTCTATTCGCCCCAAAGTTGTTCCTACATAATACTATTATAATATTGTAGTTTTTCATATAATTTTTAAAAATTTTTGAAGTTCAAATTTTATACCTAAGCTAGGTCCCAAGTCGAATCCACAAGACTTTGAATAAAATCGGAGGTTAAGTCCTTTACTGATGAACTTTTTTAGATTTTTTGGATTTTCTGAAAATGGCTCCAACTATTTTGATTAAAATTCATATATCACTTATCTTTTAGAGGATCTTTGTAATGTACTCCTTATAAAAAAAAGAGAAAATATATATTTTATATATAGGTAAGAGAAAGTATGAAAGATAAGAAAAATACTAACAATCTATTTAAATAATCTAACAAAAATTATTTGGTTAAATTTAAAATACAATTATTAATATTCCATTTAAATTTCTAAAGTACCTAAATAAAATACATTAAAAATAATTTATTAAAATAAATATTTATATACATATAATTTTAATGAATGGTAATTTGAATTCATTATAATAAAACTTTTTTTTTTTTTTATTTGTTTAAATATTTAAGTAAAATAAATTTATAAACAAAATAAATTTTGTTTATATAAATCCGTTTTAATTTTCTCATCAAGAAGAATTATGTCATGTAATTAACGAGATGAAATAAATTAAAGTTTATTATCACTTAAATTTATCTGACGAGTATACAACAAAAATTTTATTCAATTATATATTTTTATTCTTAGTTTTATGATGAGTATTTGACATAATTCATCCTGAAAAAGACATGAAGTGTAAGGAAAGTTAATGGATTTGAATAAATAACATTTTAAAGTTAATAATTTCCACATAAGTATAAAAGAAGGGTGGAAAGGGGAAGTTCAAGTCCCTCCCCTCAATTGAAAATAAATATATAAATCCAATAATTATTTATTTAAATTCTCTCTTTTAAAGAGAAAAAAACAATCCCTGAGTGTGAGTCTAGGCTAAAGGGTTTCACCGAACGAACTAAATCTCCTTCCCAAAAAAATATATTAAAGTTAATATTTCCCTTAAATTTCACTATAATTTTTAGACAATGAAACCTCGACACAGTCCGGAATTCGCCCCGGTTTTTTGTTCTCCTCTATGGGCTTTGAGCATAATCTTGATGGGTTCTTATATCGTTAATATTTATTTATTTATTTAAAAATTGTTATGTATTATGTATTAAATTAAAATTTTCTATTTTTCTTTATCTTAACGTCGAAAAAGGCACTAATTAACCTAAAAGTCTGGCAGAGGCAAAAATAGGCGCTTCGCAAAGATATATTTTCGAATTTATAATAGGCATTTGCCTAAACATCCGAAGTCTAGTCATCAAGTTTTATATATATTTTGTAAATTTGTTATATTTTTTAATTTGATGCTGATGATGGCATTAATTAATTAAAATCGAAACGTTTCACATACTGGGTGTTTTATTTGGTTAGAGGCTACCTACTGGGTCACTTCCTCTCCACCTATCTCATCGTGAAGATTTATTTAATAATTTTTATTTAGCATTCATAACTAAATATACCTAAATTTCATTGAATGCTATTAAATTTTGTTTTTTAATTTAGGGGAATAAAAAACTCATCTTGTTTTCCTTCACCACATAAGTATATAATAAAAATTTTTAGTAAAGAAAAACATGTTTTAACACTTAAAAAAACACTATTTTGCTTTACAAAAAAAAAAAAAAAAAAAAAAAAGAAAGAAAAGAAAAAATTATTCTTAATTTATAAATATTCATAGAACAATGTAAATTTTTTTATTATGCATTAGAACATTGGCCTTTTTTTTAATCTATTTATATTTAAAGCTTTAATTAATTAAAGATTCTCATCAAGACAATAGCTTTCAAACAAGACAGGTCTAAAAATGTTGTTGATTTTTTTTTTTTTTTTTTTTTTTTTTGGAGTTGGCGAATGAATGAATGAATGAATTTTCGAAGCGTGATCGGGCAGAAATATGCATCTCATCTCGACCTTTGCTGGCCTTTGGCAACGTGTGCAGCCATCTGCCAGTGTGTTCCTTGCACGTAGCCAACCAGCCTCAATGGAACACATACACACATACACGAACACATGTGTCTTAAGCTCCTCTCTAACGGCGCTTTATCTCTTTCATTTTGTAAAAGCAAAAGCCAAAGCAAAACTGGTACCGATTTCCGGTTAAGACGCGTGGGCGCTGAGGATGCTGGCCTTGGAAAGGGGCCCAGGGTGAGCCAGGGGGGTCCAGGGGCTCTAACCCGACTTAAGCTCTCCCTCCGTACACTAATAATTATTACTCTTAAATGAAGAGTGTGCCCGTAATGATGGCTCACCAGCCAGTAATTATATCTATTTAGAAAAAAGCCCATCAGTCAATTTTATGCCCAGTAGCGATCATATTTTTAGGAATGATATTTATAAGACACGCTCCGATAATAAATAAATCTCAAAACCTGATATGCTATAAAATTAATAAATATTTCTCATGTCATTGTGTTGGACTTGGGATGACATTCAGGCCTATGATAACCTTACTTTACGAGCCACTAAAAATCACGTTTAGGGCTATAACCCTTCTTCCACTCCCACATATTTTCTAATTCACATGTTTATTCTTCTTAATTAAAAATCTATTTTTATATATAAAATTCTAATATCCATTTTTTTATGCTTTTTATTTATTAAATAAGAATATCTTGTAAAATTTATTAAAAATTTGAAAGGGCTTTGGAAGCAGACATATCGACTCGTTCATAAGGGTTTTTATTTTTAATTAGTTCATTTCTTATAAAATTTAAAAAAATTTTGTTTGAAGATATTTAATAAATATTCATAGAAACAACACATTTTATATTAAATATTTTTCAAGTATATAAAGGTAAAATATTCACTTAAAGTATTTAATAATTTATTAGCGATTAATTTAATATCATTAGAATAATAAAGAAGTTTTAAAACTTGAAGATTTATTTATTTAATTAAAATTTATAAATAAATAGTTAAAATAAACTAATAATGGATAATTATGCATATACGCAGTAAATTATAAAAATTAAAAAATTTTTTTTAAAGTTAAAATGAAAAAGGGATTCCCTCTCCTAAATTATGAGAATTTTGAATTTTATATAAATTAAATTTAAAATTTTTTATATCGAATAGCAAATAATATATTTTTCGTAATATTTAATATAAATTAATAAATAGTTATAGGCCTAGTCAACTTTTTATTTTCGTATCAAGGCCTTGGTTAATGTTTGATTCACGTTTTTTTTTTTTTTTTTTTTTTTTTTTTTGTTTTAATTAAAATAAAAAATTTAAAATATTTTTGTTCATTAAAAAAGTTTTATGATAGACATAGAATCTATTCTGATATATATAAGATCCAATAAAAAGCGGCTCGAAAATATTTCTCTATTTTCCTTTTTCTTATTTCCCCTATAAATCTGCCACTGTGCTTTCCAACATATTCTATTCGAATAATTTATTTAGTATTATGTTTTTAGCTTGTAGGAATGTTTAAATTTTAATCTTAGATATTCATGCAATAATCTCTGTGATGTAGTATGTAGTACACCATCTAATTTAGGATAAATTAATTAATTTTAGTCAAAATCATGGCAGAAAATATGAAAAAACCTAAAAAGTGC
>JAAAKE020113018.1:0-10557 GCA_010014785.2 Anisolabis maritima
ATATTTTTCAAGAATCTTGGCTTATGAATTTTCTTCCTATGATCTACCCCACCTAAATAATTTGCTTCTTGAAACCTACTTGATATTTCCTCCCAACTATATGATCAAGAGCAACTACAATTATAAAATTTTCAAAATTAAAATTTCATAAACTGATGTTAAAAATTTGATTATTATATCTTTGAATAATTTTAATCAGAGTTTAAGGCTAAAAAATTAAGTTTATTATTATATAAATAAAAGCCATAATTTACCTTTACTTTTTAATGTATAATAACTTAATTAAAGAAATCTTGAAATCATCAATTAATTTGAAATCTTTTCAATCTCGTTGTCTATTATGGAAGGTCGAAAATGATGCCAAATTTTGATAATAAATAATGCAATTATTTCATTAATAAAACCGTAACTTGTTAATGATTTATTTAAAATAAAATTATCCATTTCATAATAAAGATGATTTTTTCTGTTAATTATCTTTTTTATTTTTTTATAAGTCAATATTATATGTTTGTCAGAATTTCTCAGAATTTTGTTTTTCGGAGGGACAAATAGGATTTTTTTCTTAGTGAATTTAGAATTTTTATCACTATAAAATATTTGTTCGAAATATCATTTTTACCTATTTTCTTGTCTTTAAATTTTTGCGATTTTCTTTCTTTGGAGGAGGTTGAATTTTCCTGTGGCCCTCTTCCTCAATCCAAAAATTAAAGAGCATTCCCGGATTTGTGGCTTAGAAACGAGGTGTGAAGCTCAGAGGCTCAAATAAAACTTTATAAATTAAGAATTTTAATCAGTCTCACTCAGTCAATTTTTTTTAATGAAAAAAAAAATTAAATATTTAAGATTTAGAAGCTCTCATTCCGTGGCTGAGTGGTTAGAACTATTGACATTATCAAGATTGATAATCTTGTAATCTAAGGGACGTGACTTCGGATGCCAGGGAGGAAAATTTATTTAAACAAATTAGATACCAATTGGTATAAATAAATATATATGGATAAGATCAAATATCATAAATAATATAATTGTGTTGTTTTGATGTCTATATGGCCTCATATACCGAAGACTTTTCGGAAAATTTAGAACATTATATCTCTACTGAATATATACTAAAAAAATAATGAGCCCTTCCTCGGCCACTGTCCCAGACTATTCCATACACATTTCTCTATTATTATCTATTATATATTGTGTTATATTGAAAATTATAAATGAATGTCCCCCCGAATGTTATTATGTAATTCAATATACACAACCACTAGTCCATAGACCCGTTTGAACCTTAAAATTATTTTTTCTTCATTTATATAAATGTAAATATATCAACTTTCCTCCCTTAGAATAATCAGTTCTCATAAATCAAGATCAATGAGGAAAGAGAAGGGCGATGATGTCGATCATCCCCCCTTCCCACAAAAGAAAAAACAATTACCATATATAACCTTAAAAAATGGTAAATTCAGAGAAAAGAAATAGCTTCCTATAAATGGGGTCAACCCCCCCCCCCCCAAATTGTTTTCTGGATCCGAACCTTACTTAAATCAAATATTACATTTTTTTATTTTACACTTGCTACTTAATTTAAATTACCGCAACTTATTATTAGGGGTATTAAGTTCTTTACATAATTTTTTATTCTTTCACCTATAAAAAGACATTGGTTTTGTTTTGATTTTGCGCTCCAATTCTCTTTAATTATTTATTCTAGATTATAATCCATCACATCCATGCCATTCTAACATAATCGGAAATATTTTCTTTTTTTTTTTTCTAATATTTGTGGTCTGATTTTTTTTCAGTTCAATCCAAAGTCCGATGTTTGGAAGACACCATGATTATCGAATTGCTCAAACCAGATAACATCGTAGACCTCTATCTAGAGCAGCTCAAATATTACCCAGGTAAGAATAAGAATAAGAACATTTGTCTTTAATAGTCTAGAAACACCTAATTAACATGAAACGGATAGCTGGCTTAGCATAAAAGACGACCTATAGAGATGAATACGACAATAGATCATAATCAATGAGTTCTAGAGACAAAAAAAGACCTGGTTGTAAACAAGTCAAACGAGATGAAATCATATTTTTTGCTCGTTAAAATAACAATAATCTGTTGTGTACGAATTGATATTGGAAATTGTAAGAACACGCGTATCTCTTTCAATTTTACAAATTTTTTTTTTTTTGTTCGAAATATTAGAAAGTGTTTTCACTTAGAATGAGAATAAAGTTAAATAGGATTAAAAAAAAATTGTGTTATAATTGCAACGATTATATGAGATGATAATAAAAATATTTCAATTAAATAATAGAACATATATATAATTGAATTATATGAGTATTCTTAAGAAATTTTCTTAATTATAAATTTCAACTTTACATAATTATTATCTCATCCAAAAACGTTGGAGATACAAAAAGGGCGACTTGCATTACTTTTTTTGTTTATGAAAATTGTGGAATCAAAAAATGTTCCTCGCTTAGCGCGTTTTTTTTTTGAGGGGGTTTTATAGAGGCGACGAAATATTCTCACTTAAATTCTCACTGGATTTTATAATTAGTGAAATATACGGTTGCTTTTATAAAACTCAGACAAAACGAGTTTAGCGAGGCATATTTTTTGATTTCACAACCTCTCTGGGCAAATTGGGTAATATGAGGCACCCTTTTTGGATCTCAGTCTTTTTTAGATGAGATTTTATTTCTTTTTTTGAAATTTTAATAATTAATCGTACAATTTAATTAATTATGCCTTCTTTATACAATACTTTATAATCATTTTATTTACAATTTGAAGAAAATTTTAAAATCGTTATTTTCGAGGCACAACAAATTTATTTTTACTTTCTCTTATCTATATATGTAATAGTATAGTGAGAAAGTATTGCCTAAAATGTCGAGATTTCTACGAAAATACACGTTTTGAGACTCCCTGAGTCTAAAAAAATGATTCTCTCAAAATGGTCTGTCTGTGGATGTATACAAGATTTCCCAAAAGCCAGATTAGATTAGTAACTTGGAGTATTTGTAATTTTTTTAAATTTTAATAATAAATATAAATTTTATAATTATATAACTTATATTACAATATTATTACTTCAAAATGATAAATATGGTTTTGAAATTTGTTCATATTTTATGACGTTAGTATAAAGGAAAAAAAAAGAATAAGATAGTAACTTTTGGCCCTTTTCCTTGCTCTGCAACAATTAGCTCCCACGATTCTTGATTAAAATATTTTTTATAATTTAAATTAATATTAAACTATTTTAGGAGTTGAAAATATAAATGTTCCATTATTACTGTTTTCGGAAATAAACTAAAAATTTTCATACGAATAATATTTAAAAAGAATTAGGTATTTTATAAAATTCATCATCAATTGAAGGACTAGTAGGGAGGCAGCCAATAAAAAATACTAATTATTCTCGATAACGTTTTGAGTATAAATTACACATTATTTACACTCGAAATGTCAGCGAGAATAATTAGTATTTATTATTGGCTGCATCATCTCTACTCTCCTTCAAAGAATTTAACATCCAACTATCTTCTGAATCCATTTAAATATTATAATAAACCTAAATTTTTCTATAGTAAGTGTAAAGATGAAAGATGGCAGCTAGTTTTATTTCTTTTATTTAAAAAAAAACCCAGAGAGACGTCTCGTTTCGGTCAGCTATGTGACCATCTTCAAGGCCAGAATGACTTTGACTAGGCGATTATTACATAAAATAGGCATATAGATAATGCCTATTAATAACATCCATTTCTTTTGACAAATCCCTGGCCTTGAAGATGGTCGTAAGCTGACCGAAACGGTTTTTTTTTAATAAAAGAAATAAAACTAGCTGCCCCGCTCTTTCACCTTTACCCTTACTACATACAAATCTCCAGCTATCTACCTAAATTCTAATTTTTTATTTTGCTCTAGATGTGGCCTGTAAACCAAAAGTGGAAGGCAACAAGGCAACCTTCAATCTCTCTCTTGTTGATATCTATAAATGTGGAGTTACTCGGATATCCAATCAACTCACGGTAAAGTATATTTATAATTTTTTTAAAATGAAATCATCGTCTAATTTTCTTTGGAAGAATTTTATCAATATTTTCTTATACCAGACATCATATGACTCTTGATATATGATATATAATTAGATAAATGATTAGATAAAAGATCTCGATTATATTTAGGTACAAGGGATGAATTTTAAGGAGTCGCGTAGGTTGCATCTGTCAGCAGCACATCCTTGAGAGGTATTTGAGTTCTAAAAAATCGGCTACCTGAGGTGAACCGAAATAAAAAAAAAAAATTGAAGGATTTAGGGATACTAAGAAAAAAAGCCCCTATCTTTTGAATCAACCCCTGCTTAGGTTACTCTGGAGCGAAGCAACAAAGAATATCTACATGGAGAGAAAACTCTCGTGATTAGCAATGAAAAAAATTTTTTTTTTCTTAAAAATTGATTTTCTTCTTTAACATAGTTGCCTAAAAATTACCTCTTATTTCACCTGCCTTCTAGCTAACTTTTGGATTTTCATATAGAGCGATTTGTCAAGGCTATTAATTATGTTTCACTTTCGACATCCTCATTTGGCTCCTCTTGGACTCACGTGTGTAGTGATGGACCCATGTTCCATCCCTTGTTACGAATCGTGAAAAAACTCCTTTAGATTACGCTGAAATAGCTACAAACCGCACTCTTAATCATACCGAAACGTCATGAAAATTTGACATTAATAATGGATAAATAAATTTTGTCCGAAACGACTCGTTTTTTCATGGAACTAATCTTATTTCGCTACTTTCACCTATTTTCTCTTCAGATCATACTAAATACAGCCATTAATATACAAGCGAACTATTTCCTTTAACCCAGGTTATAGAGAAAATTTTACTTGTACAGTGGACCTACAAGCTGAAGGCTAACTTTCTCGACCCAAGTATGTTGTATTTAGAATTGTTATTATTATTTAAAACCTAATTTTAACAATTTCTCATCCATTTCACTAAAGGATACCTGAGTCTGACCCTCAAAAACAGATGAAATCTGGTTTACCTTAATAATTTAAGGCGCTGATTATCCCCTTGCTAATTTTAAGCGAGATGTGCCTTTCCCAATTCAGCCTGAAACCTCTCTAAAGTTCAAAAATTTCCTTACAATTTTGTTTTATTTCAAAAGAAACCTTATTTATTTTGAAACTCAAAATTAGAAAGCGAGCCACGTTTCATCCTTCTAATGTTTAGACCCAGAAGTGTCCTTAGAGAAAATTAAAACAATAAGTCATAAAATAATCAGTTTTAAAAAATACTTCACATTTGGCTGAATTTGAAATTAAAATTAATCAACTTTGTTTCTTTTTATTCTTAACATATAAAGTTAAACAAAAATTAATTAATTTTTTTTTCATTTGAATTATATCAAAAAATATGAAATGAGATGAAATTGTGGAGCCAAGGAGAAATAAATAAATTTTATTTTACTTTCAACGTTTCAAACGCTGTTGGCCTCTTCTTCAGGTCAAGGCAAAAATTACAGATATTCTGAAAAATATCATTTTTTTCTTAATTTTGTCAAGTTTATTTATTTCTCTTTCGCTGACTCCTTTTTATCTTAATTCAAGCTCTAGACCCGGAAAAAATATAATAAAAAATATAAAAAAGTAATCTACACCTATATTTTAGTTAATGAGTAGAAATATATTATTGGACAAATAAATAATCACTTACTGAATTTTTTCTCTTCTCTTTCATTTCGTCTTATTCATTCCAATTTTTTTTTTTTGTGATGATAATTATTTGAAGCGTAAATAAATTAGACTAACTAAGTCAGATTATTATAATTACAAACAGCCTATAGAATGGCATTTTTGTTTGTATTAATATGTGTGTAAGTTCAACAGAGAGAGGAATTTCAATATAAAAAAAAAATGATGAAATTATATTTAATCAACTTAACTGTTCATATACACAATAGAGCATGCCACCATGATGACGAGATTCAGATTAATTTTATATGATTATGGTTATCTTGATTTATATTTTGGACTTGAATTAAACAAATTTAATATAATAATTTTTTTTTTTTTTGGCATTGAGGCCATTTAGACTCCGTCCTTATTTATTTATATTAATTTGTAGCCAATAAAATATATTTTATTTTAAAAAGAAAATATAATTTAATTTTTTAAATTTTTTTATGGAAATAATGACATAATAATATAACCTTTTTTTTTTTTTATTTCTCTAATTTATAAATTTGTATGGCTTCTGACGACTGTTCCACTCTCTTGATTCCTGGAGGCCACCTATCCAAGATTGATCAAAACTTAACTTTGCTTAATAGAGATGATTTCGGTGGCTGTTCCTTTTCGCCCAGGTCTGGGCCGCCGGCCTGAGAACTGTTTAAACGTGTCATTAGGGAGCATTGTTGTCGTCTCATTCTTGTCAAATTTTATAATCAATAGTTTGATTATCCCCCTCCTCATGGCCGACAGGTTAAAGATCCTGACATTGTCATTACTGGTAACCTTAAAAGTCAAGGGGTGTGGGTTCGGGACCCAAGCAATCCGAGGAATATTTATATAAATCATTTGGATACAAATTGGTGTAAATAAATTGGATTACAAGTATCGTACTGAATATATTATGTAACGTTTTGAGTCTATATGGCCCCAGATGCCGAAAAGACTAAAAAAAATAATAGTTTTATTGTTTTTATAATTTTCTATTAAGTCTCTTTAATTCGAGATTTAATTTATAAAAATAAGAAAGTTGATCCAATATTTGTATTATATTCATGATTTTCATTATTTCGTAATAATTACTTATATTTTCCAGAAATAATTTATTTGAAGGCAGTAAGTGACCATCTATGCTTTCAACTTTTACCATGGAACTATTTTATTATTAAATAATAATTAAATAATCAATTTAACCAAACAATCTTTTCAATTAATTTAATTAAATGAAAACTTATTAAATTATATGTAAAAGAATGAAACCGAGTGATTTAAATCAGAACAGTTATGTCCTCCTCAACTCAATCAAAGACGTCTTTAGTAAAAATAATTAAAACTACTTAAAGATCGTTTAGCTGGGAAACAGGATGAGAAAATACTTATGAATTAAGATAAGAATAAGAAATCCATCTTTTATTTAATTAATTACGATCTCATAAGTTAATGAACAAAAAATTATAAACAAAATAAATACAAAACGGTGTATTGGAATTTATAATGAGAATTGAATTTTTCTTTTACTTTACATATCCTTTGCCAGTAGTCAATTTTTTCAATTTTATAATTGATTAATTATTTCAACAAAGCATTTGGCCAAAAAATTTTGAAAGTTTTTAAAAGGAAGGAATTAAATCGGATCAGAATTTCAAATGAAAAAAAAAGATAAAATTTTGGCTGGTTGCCAAAAATGATCAAATAAATTTTTTATAGGAAATACCAGGTCGTGAAAATTCTCGATATTCCGGCTTTAAAATGTTCAAATAATCGGCCTTAGTTTAGGTATAATCTCGATCAGTACAATACTAATTTCCAGTATCACAAAACAAAATTTTTTTACTGAATACTGAATAATAGGGTTTTGTTTTGAAAAAATGCCCCAAGAAATACATTTATTTTGGCCTATTTTTTTTTTGTCATATAATAAATAACTTTATTATCTTATATTTATTTATATTAAAATCTCATTGGGATCCCATTGTTTTCGTTCAATATTTCAGTTGTCTTCCTGAAGTTGATGATGTCGTGCTCTGGTTGAACGACCAAGTAATTGGGTTCGAAGCTGGACCTGTAGAGACATTGGGTCATCCAGACTGCAAACAGTTATTCATCAGAGTAGGAACAGGAGCAACCTTCCTTGCCCTTAGGCTCACATTTTTTTTACATTAATTATCAACTAATTCGCTCATAAATAAAAATATACACGAATTTTGTCAATAATAGGGAATAAAAGTGAAATTATTAAACTATTTGTTTTTTTTTTAAGTGATTCTTAAATTGGTTTATATTAATGTTATATTTATTAATATAGCTATGATAGAAAATTCGTGCAATTGAGGCCTTCACCTTGCAACAGGAAAAAAATAAAATTTTCATGTTAGGATAAAATATCGAAATATAATTAGACCCATTATTATTATAAGTTATCGCCTCTTCGCGTAGTAAATATTAATATAATAATTAATCGGAATTGAAAAGTAGTTTTACTAAATATATTAACTTAATTATTGACTCATCTCTATGAAATTACATTTAAGTTATCACGATTTTTAGAAAAAACGTTACAGGTAAATTACCATTTAGAGTTGTAAAAATAGCCCAATAGTTGATAGAGATCTATGATTTTGCTGTAATGCACGTATGTAAAATTTGGTTGATCTATTACATTAAAACGTGCAAACGAATATACACATACAGATAATTCGAAAAATTTTATTTTCGGACTCAGGGAGGTTCAAAACGTCGAGATTCGTAATCGAATTTTAAGACGATTACAATATACCACGTATACGAGGAAATAAAAAAAGAGTTCAGTTTCAATTTTTTTTTTTAGTATTTGGTTATTTATTATTAATTATTTTGTTAAAATATTTTTTTGAGATTTGCTTCGATATTTTGCTGAACTAAAACAAAAAATTTACGTTTGTCCTATTTTTCCAAAATCAAGACTAAGAGCACACCACACAAATTTCTCTTTCCTACTTACACTAGATTTTTTTATGAGGACATTTTTTCTTTATAAAGTATTAGCACCCAAGATGTAAATGGTGCTACCACCAATGTTTACATTCGCCATTTAGTCCGAAGAAAATATTTATAAAGATAAAAAAATTGAATTATCAATTTTTTCCTCTTTTCCAAAATAAATAAAATTTCATCAAAAACCGTTTCGGGAAAAATTTGCATACTGTACATAATATATTTATCTATATACCTCCCTATATACATCATACAAGAATTGCTTATTTAATAATAATAGGTAGATTTATATAAATTAAGTCCTTTATCCAACTAAAAAATTTGAATGAATGAAATTTTTAAAATAAGAAAAAACATCCTGAAAAACTTGTCGAATAAAATAGCTTTCCGGATGACCGATTTTTAACCAAAAACTTATTGGGTCAACTATTGTTATATAAGAAAATATAAAAAAATTTAAAATAAAAGATGCTGCCAATTATAAAAATCTACATCTACCAACGTACTAATCTGACCATTATAAGGGCCTAGAAGAAAATCATCAATTTGGTAATAATAAAAAGTCTCTTCGGTATCTGAGGCCATATAAGCTTTAAATAATTTCAAATATATTTTAGTTACGATACGTATCATTTAGGCATATTTATTTACATTTATTGGTATCCAATTAATTTAAATAAATTTTCATCGAACTGTCTGGGATCCAAACCCACTACCCTTGGCTTTAAAGTTATCAATATTGATAATTGCCAATAGCTTTAAACTCTCAGCCACGAGGGGGATTTATATGTTTAAAAATTTCTTGAATGAATCCGCATGATATTAATTGCTTCTCTTCCTATTCATTAATGGATTAAAATATATAAAATTTGAATCATTGAAATTCTAACAAAAAAAAAAATGTACCGAGAGAGAAATTTGAAACAACTTAATTTTCTATCTAATATGTGAATAATTTAGTCTAATAATTCAAATACAATCTAAGCTTAAATTTGTAAGCCTGGATTACCGTTAACTTAATGGAATAAAGCAGCAGGGTGCAAAGCTGGCTTCAATTCTCTAGATGTCAGTTGCATCTTTGTTATGTTCTCAGAAATTTATCTAATTTTTATTACGATCTAGACAAAATTCAAATTAGAGTTATTTATAGCGACAAATATAATAGCTATCGTATTTTCTTTAAATTTATAACTATATAAAAAACTTGATAAAAAATTAGCAATTGTAAATGTTTTTTTATTGGTTACGCGAAATGAAAATAAACAGTTTGATTTGTAGAGTGGTTGACTCTTATTTTAATCACGCGATATCGGATGTCATTCGTCAGCTGGCATAACTCAATTTTAATGTGGTCTTACGTTTTTTTTAACCAACAATTATTTGGATCTTCCCAAATAATTGGCATCTTCTTACTGTTAAGATTATATGAAAAATTTATCATTTCTCCTTCTCTTTTTTCTTTTAAAAATGGCTCATCAAATGAAATTCAATGTATAACTGGACTATCATTGTTCATTTTTTAATTGCATTAAGGGTAAGTAAAAAAAAAAAAATCAAGCGATAAATACGTGATCAGGTGAATAATTGATCGATCCGTTGGTCAAAGGCATCACTTTTTCACTATGAAATAATCAAATATTTTAAAATAAATAAATAAATAAATTACGAGACGTTTATACTTCCAAAGACCGGATTCTTGTTTTGAGTAAATATCATCTCCAACGAGAAATTTGTTTCATTTTTATCTAATATATATATATATCGAAAGAGCTACTTGTTGGTCCATCCACAAAATTCTGAAAGTCATTTATCCTTCGAAAACTTGGTTAGATAT
>JAAAKE020113029.1:0-16443 GCA_010014785.2 Anisolabis maritima
TTTGGTTATTTCTACTTTATTTTCTGTTTATTCTTATAGGTTTTGATCTTATACATTTAATGGTCTGGAAAAAAGATGCTCAAATCCCTTATATTCATCGTTACAATTTAAATGTTTCATCATCTTTTTAATACTAATAAACCTTTCAACAAGATAAGAGCATTTGGACTCTCTTCTATAGAAACGGGGAAGATGGGAAGGCGTCGTTATGATTGTTTGGAGGGGTTATAGGAAGGCCATTTTTAGCGCATTTGCCAAATGAAAAAGCGTTATATCCTGCGTTGTGTCCAAGTGTGTAAATATTTTTCCCAAGATTATAAAAAATATTTTTTTATTACATTTGTACATCAAAAAAATGAGTTTTTTTTTGGTGAGAAATAATTGGAGAAATGCTGGAAATTGTTTTTACATGTGACCTTGAAAATTCTGAGTTTACCCCTCCCCCCCTCTCTCCTCGAAGTGAGTTTAGAGCTCAATCTTGAAAAAGCAGAGAAATTTTCAGATATTTCAGTTTTTCGTAAATAACTCCAAAACAATGTCTCCTATCAAAATGGTGTTTATTAGATTAATTGTAAATTCCAATTCACCAAATTATCGATTAATTCCGTGATGGTTAAACAAAAAATAGTTCTTATCCAAAAATTGTTTAATTTTTTTTTTTAAGTCTTTTTCGGCATCTGACTGGCTATTTAGACTTCGTCCTTATTTATTTATATTAATTATATTTAATAGCAAATATTATATAAATTTTTGTTGTTCAGGACGGAAAGCGAACCACTGACCTTAAATCTATACAAGGTTTAAAATGATTCTAAGGATCAATGGTTCTCTTCTCCTACTTTTATTTATTTAAAATAATTGCCTACCAATTAATTTAAAAAAATATGATCGGATCAGATCAGATCGCCTCAGATGCTTAAAGACTTAAAAAATTTTAAATGATTACATTATATTAAGATGCATAAAAAACAATGATTTTTACATTTTTTAAAGTCTATTGAAACATGAAAAGGGTGAGTTTGATTTTAGGGAGAACCCTTAACCCCCCCCTTTCCTCCACCCCTGCTTAGGCCTTCAACTACTACTATTCAAGTGGGTTTACTTTTTCAATTTATTTGCCCTCGTGGAGAAGTCAGTGAAATGTTGAATAATTTTTTGCCATAAGCTCGCTGATTTATATTGGATTCAGTTGGCTCCAATTTTATCTCTAATTATATTTATTTATTATAAATAACGGAGAAAGAAATCCAGTTTTTCCTCAGAACACCTCACATCCTTTATTTCGCAAATATTTCGATTCCGCATTGATATTGCATATCATGGGAATCGAAATATCTGTGAACAGCTGGATTTCTTCCTCCGTCATTTATAATTCCACAACCTGCTTATTATTTATTTTCATCTCATTGCATCTAGAATAGGAATTTAATTTCCTATTCGTTTTGAAATATTCAAATCCCCACTCTCTACATTGCTATAATAAATTAATTCTGATTTATTTTATATTATTCTACAACGTACAGTAGGAAGTTTAAACCTGATAATTATTTGAATTTGATAATTATCCTTAAGACTATTATGCATTTATCAGCGCTTATTCGACCTATTTAAATTAGATAATAAAAAAAGAATTTAAGAAAAAGAAATGACCAGAATATTTATTTTCCTTTGATCGACATTTCGAGGACTATTATATATATTTCTTTATTATTTATACATTTTTTTAATGATTAAACCACTTGATAAACAAAATAATACTTCTGCTGCAGTTTCGAAGTGAAGGAATAGGTACAAGGGCAAGTCATGTGAACTACGTCAAAAAATGATATATGAACCTGATAGGATCCAAGAAACTTAAAGTTAGACTTCTTATTTTGAGATAAATACCAAAAGGTTCATATAATTGTATTTGAGGTATGACTAATAGGTGGCAGCCTATTCCAACAGATAAAAAGGAAGCAACGTTAGTGCAAAGTGAGCATCCCAATGGCGACATGATCTGTGATCCAGATGTTGAAAGGGAGGCAAGCATTGCTTGATGAAGAGATGAGAACCGCACGAGTGGCCAAGTCACAACCAAAATAATTCTCACGAGGTATCCATGCACTTCCGAAGCGATGGAAAAGGTATATTGCACGTCATGAGGAAAAAATGATAAATGAACCTGATAAAACACCTACATCTCATTACTTTCTTAAGAATAATTTTTCTGTATTTCTTCATTAGCATCATAACAAACATTTAAGGTTTTCATTCGAACCCTCGTATAAATAAAAAAAATCTTAAATATAAATTTGGAAATTAATTTGTCAAGAGCAGGTTTTCATGCACTCAAAAATGGTCAAATCATATTGTAAAGGCTATAATCCATAGTTTTCTCAAAATATCGAATTTGGTATGATAACAATATCTTCTTCATCAATAATTCGATCAAAAAAAGAGAAACTACTTTTATTTTCCGCCACTTTCTTGTTATGATTTATACCGCAATAAATTTTCATGTTGTTATTTCAACATTGAAAGCAGGAAGAAAGAATAAAATAAAATGTCTCGTATCGTTTGTTTCTAATTATTCGACGGTGTATTTACTGAATGACAATGCCCAGGTCATTGGTGTGTTCTATTCCCCTTTTGACTGGAGAGATCAATAGCCGAGAAGACATACACACAATATACCGGCATCTCATTTGAATGACATTAGGACAGGTCAGAGAGCTCAGGTTGATGACCTGAAATTGTCACTGTTAACAACGTTGTCACTAAATTGCAAGTTGAGGGGAAATTGGGTTTGCGAAATTTACTAATACCTATTATGAATAATAACTTACTTATGGGAAATTTCTCGGAACTGGGGAAAGTTCAAAACAAGGAACTGATGATAATAATATTTGCTAAGAATAGAGGTCATCGATTTATATAAAATAAAATACGAAGGTAAATTTGAAGAAAGGATTTGTCAATTTTTTGGAGTTAAGTTTTTCGTGCCAATAAACTATTTCATTCATATTGCAGAAAAGATCCAGCAAAAAATTAATAAATATTATTTATAAATATAATGATAAACACATTGTCAGAATATTTTTCAAAATATTTTGAGAATTGCTTTTGAATATCTACATCCATATAATCTAGTTAAAATTTTCGTCCAGCCTGGTACTAAATGGTCCTTGATTATTTTAATAAAGCTAGGAATATCACTTTATAAACTATGTACATTAGATTTACAATCCGTATCACAATCAATTCGACAAACTTTATTTTTTGTTTTGTATTCAGAGATAATTAAGAGATGCACATCAATTAAAAAACAATAAATTTTAAAGGGTTTAAATAATATGAATGATTATTTTAATTTTGACATCTTATAATTATCTATTAAGTCGAAACAAAAGATGGCGTTTGTCCACTTCATTTTGATATGAGTTCATATACTTACATTCGTTATAATTATATTTATTTAGGAGTTTTTTCTTTTTAGTCTTTTTAGCATCATTAGACTATAGAGTACAGCGTTTCTCAACCTTTTTGTCTTGCAACACAATTTCACCAATTTCTCTCTTTGTCACCAGATTACAGCAATCACTTCGCTATCCATAGGTTGAGAAACGCTGATATAGACTTTAAAAGATACATATACGAGTATATATTTATTACGATACACTTATCTTGACATTTATTTATATATTTTGGAGTTGAAGCTTTGATAATTAGTTGTTATTATTAATTTACATTTAGATCTAATTTTGATTTATTTGTATTAAAGACGTTTCGGGCACTCATTCTGTGGCCTTCCAGGTCAAATCACAAAGTCTTATATCTAGATAAGTGCGAAAACATCCAACTTGTTTCTCGCTTCATTCCAGAATGTAGATCTCTAGATGTAAGACTTTCAGATTCTCAATAGAAGCTCATAGAATGAATGACAAAAATGATATATTTAATACAAATAAACAATAAATAAAATGAAAATGTAATTTATTTATTAATATATCACATTATCCTCACACACATTATCATACCACAATCGGTCAGAGTTACTAACATTCATAAAATAATTAAAATTAAATAATAACCCCTGTATCTTGAAATAGCGAAGAGACTCAATGAACCAATGGTCAGTAGCTCGCTTCTCGTCCTGGGCGTTAAAAATAATTTATTTAAAATAATTGCCTACCAAAAATGTGTGAATAATAATATCTCATTTTTCAATGACAGATTCAGCCAAAAAAAATAAGAAGCCTTTATTTGCTTGTTGATCTCTGAGACGTTTCGAAACAAATTTTCTCATATTCAGTACATGGATCAAGTTATTTTGCAAAAGTTAGTGATATCCATGTATTATTTAATATTACAATTATAATGAATATAAACTTGAGATAATTGCCTCAACAATAAAATCAACGTCTCCGAGATCAACATAAACTAAAGGCTTTTTGTTTTTTCACGAATCTATATGAAATATTAATTTAAATAAATATGGAGAAATAATCAGTAGAAAGTATAAGATTTTTCCTATCAAGCATGTGTCATATTGGTAATATATACCATTATTCCTTCTTTCATGGGTATATTAGGATCTAGGATTAAAAAATTTCAAAATTAATTATTACTTCCCGGCAGAAAGAGTTTGAAGGGGAGTTAAATGATCCATTTAGGGTCCAGGTTTATTCGAGCTCTAAATTAAATTTAAATTAATATTAACATTATAGGCTAACCAATTACTTTAAAAGCATTTATAAATTTTTAATATATAGGCCTATCTAACATCACTTTTAGCGTACTTTACTTCGAAAGTGGGAAAATATTATATTTGTTTTTGACATTGTGTCCCTCATAACTTAGAACGTTCATTTACCCCAATCGAAATTTTATTTTCCAGGGAAGGAGGTTGTCTCATCGAGATATTCTGGATTGGAATTTTCCCAAAAATGGGCAAAAACTTTCCAAATATATTTTATTATTATAATAGTTTTTATTTTTTTTTAATAATTCAATTTACTTTTTCTCGATCTGGAAAAATGCTAAAAAAAAACAGAGATTTTGTTACGGTTTGATACTCAGTTTTATTTTGAATAGGAAATGACTGATCAATAAAAATTTAACACTCCACTGAAATACATATATTTACATTTCCTTGTCCAAGGATCATCAAAATTCTAAAAAATCTTTAGAAATTTTTGGAAACTCTGAGATAAACAAAACTTTGCATTTTTTTTAAAGTTTTTCGGCATCTGTGGCCATTTAAACTCCATCCTTATTATTTATTTATACCAATTGGTAGCTAATATAAATACATTTTTGTCGCTCAGACAAAGGAAGCGAGCACTGACCTTTGAAACTTGAAGCAAGACCTTTACCTCTGCACCAATGGACAATGAGCTCTAATTATTTTAAGTAGCAGGTATTAATATATTATATTAAGATTTGTGTCACTACGAAATAGTATATTAGTAATATTAGTTCCCGATTTTTTTCTTGTTTTTTCCAATTCCAAACAATCAAATTTCAATATTATTTATTTGTTAAGTTTTTATTCATTTGTTTTATTTATTTTAATGCTTTTTTGTTTATTTTTTAAGGTTTCTCCAAAAGAGGGATGGAATCTCTGATTAATTACAATCATTAATTGTCTCTTTCCCCCCCCCATTTTCATTACCAACTAGACTTGTGCAACGTGAGCACTACCATGGAAATCTATTTCCAAATTCCAAGGTAAATATTTATTTTTAATTAGAATTTAAAATGATTCTAATTTAATATTTATTCTATACTTAAATATTTACATAAACAAGTAGTATATATTTAGAATTATTTATTTACGATTAAAACACCAGCAATTTGCTGACAAATAGGAAAAAATTTTCTTTTTAACAAAAAAAAGATATGTAAACGAGATCTTTAATAATAGGTGGAATAAATGGCTGTCTCTTCAAAGAATATATTAATATTTACTTTTCAGGAGGTAGGAGGTTCTTTTATGATAAGTTAAGCCATGTTAAAGGGAGATGTTTACTGAAAATAATATATATACCTATTAAGCCAAGTGCACAGTAACGTGGATCGGATCATATTGGAAAAAACGTCCTAGTATGCCCCTTATTTTAAGCTTTTATATATCATTTTTTAAAATCCATTCAATCAAAATTGTTCTCAGGGGTGAGAAGAGAGTCTAGGTTAATTCAGATTTGGTGTGAAATTGCCTTTATTTAAATTTGACTGTCCTTGGTGTGTTCACATGCCGTAAAGTCTTTAGGCTATTTCCTTTCTAAAATAACTTTATTAAACATAAAAAAACAGATGCCACTACTAAAAGAATTATTAAGGTAAATAAAAAATTGAAACGTGTAATAATTTCAATCGTACCTCTAAAATAAGTGATGTGTTGTCTGTTGATGGGAGATTTAATAGTAGTTTTACTCCTGATATTCTTAAGAGTTTCGATAACAATTGTAGTGAGGACTTTATGGGCACTCTGTGGTAATTAGAAGAATTTGGCTTCCTTTCTTCTTCCAGAATTCGAATTCGCTTTCTAAGCCTGGAATCTCCTCCAAGGGACAGGGACTGGTCGCCTTTAACTAAAAAAAAAAAAAAAATCGCTAAAAGAATTTAAATTTACTTTCTTATAACTCCAAAAGATTCTATCTACGGATTTTTTGGGCCCAGAAATCTCGTCTTTCACACTTTACGAATATTGATATCGGATTTTAAAAGTTTTCGTTCACCTTTTATCAATAAAATAACAATCCGTGCAACCGAATTCGCTCTAAACTAACGACAGACCGAAAACATGCTCCGTAATACAAATAATTTATTGCGTTTGAATTCAAACATGTGCAAAATTTAAAATTTAACAAGGTCATGACTCGTTCTGGAGCATTCAATCGAAAAAGCCACTAACTAACTAACTAATAACATCTCTTTATCATCATTCCCGCAAAATAAGTCATTGGGAACATTGCGTCGCCATTGTTTTAACATTAACAATACATCTCATATTCAAGTATTGTGCCCTTTCAATAACAACTAACTCTGGTCACTCTATAATCCATTACTGATGATGGGACAATAATTTTGACCTAAAATGTCTCAATATTTATAATGCACTCGGAGGCTTTAT
Organism: Anisolabis maritima; assembly: GCA_010014785.2. Classification (NCBI taxonomy): domain Eukaryota; kingdom Metazoa; phylum Arthropoda; class Insecta; order Dermaptera; family Anisolabididae; genus Anisolabis; species Anisolabis maritima. The sequence goes on from JAAAKE020113029.1 coordinate 7,118, forward strand.
ATTTTTTGACTGTTCCAGTCTTGCATCCTTCTCAATCTTTACCTAATGAATTAGGAGATTTTTTTCCTTTTCCAAAATATATAATAGTAATAATAATAAATAAATAAGACATTAATTATTTCTCTTCACTTCTAAGAAATGAGAACAAATTAGATATTTTACTCTCTCATCTCGTGATGCCATTTAAATTCCATCAAAGGCATCAAAATGAGTGAGAAAAAAATCTTCAACTCTCCATTCACGTTGCTTGCTCTCTTTGAGCATTCCCTTTTTTGGCAAAGATATTTATTGCTGATATTTGAAAAAGAAATATTCGAAAGGTGAATGAATATTATTATTTTAAATATTTTTAAGTTACTCTGACGTTGACTGACATGTTCAATTGTATTTTTCTATTCATCATCGACTTTGGCTTTCGATAAATTTCGCTTAGGAAAGGATTTAGTTTCTTTTTTTTTTTTTTTTGAAAGTTTCACAGGATTGTATTTATTTGTAACTCTGAATGTTTTTTGTTATCTCTTTTTTCTCACTGGTCGGAACAAAATAAATATTCGTGCGGTAAAATAATTTATGAATTGCGGAGGCTAAAAATTTATTTATTTACTTTTATTTATTAAAAAATGCAGTCTTATTTTAATCCAGACCACTCAAGGGCTTAGCTAGCGCAAAAGTTTCTTAACTTTTTTGTCCTCTGATTGACTCGTGACTAGGCTCTGTCAATATTGACATGAATGTGTTGCAAAGAGGAAATCATCCTTGAGTCTGCTAACTGTCAAACAATCACTCGAAACAAATCATGAAAAATACTCAATTTTTAAGGGATATTTAGTGGTTTAAAAGAAAAATGAATGAAATATTGGGGAATTTAAAAAAAAATATTTTTAAAAAATAAATAAATAATGCTCATATTTTACCTTTGCATGCACCAGGTCATTGCACAGAGGTTCGAAATAAAAAAAAAAAAGCGGTAGAAATTCGAATTTTCTCAAGATTGTCATTTCAAAAAATTAATTTATGAATTGTCAAGGGACATAAGCACCTATTATTTCCCACAATATCAGGTCGTTTTCTCAAAAAACTTTCGAGTTACAGCCCCTCAAACTTTTTTTTCGCCCAGTGATCTAACATAAAACTATTTGTAGTGGAAGAAATCGTTGATGAGTCCGATTCGAAAACCGAATAGAGGGGAAGCCAGTGGAAGCAAATGGATTCTTAATTTTGAGACGCTTCGAACAAAGTTTATTTGTCTTATTATTATCTTTTATTATCTTATTATTATCTTCAGTCAATATTAATTATTCGTATAATGCATTTAAATGATCAGCGTTGTTTTATATACATAAAATAATGAATATATATTATTCTCAGATGTTATATGTACATTGCTTTATGAATTCACTTTTGTGCATTATAAGAATAATTAATATTGACTGAAGATAAGCAAATAAACTTTGTTCGAAACGTCCCGAAATTATGCATCCAAAGGCCATCCATATGCGGCCAATAGTTAGTGGATAAATTCGTTTATTTATTTTATTTATGCTTTCTGAAAGGTAGTCGACTCACCTTCAATTAAATGCTTCAGAACGGGCCACGTATGATTAATTCTTAATTTTAACAACTGCGCATGCGTGGTCGCTCTAGATCATTGAATCAAAAAATCCATTAGCGAGTTGATTACTTTCCAGCATGCAAAAAAGAACGAATTTATGCATCCCATGGAAGCTTAAATATCTAATGTGAATTTATAAGGGATTGTTTCTTTTAAAAGAGTATAAAATTTGAATATTTTTTTGATTCGTTAAACTAAATTTTAAAGCATTTACTTTTATCAGAATCTTTTCAGAAAAAAATTAGATTCCATCTATCCAACTTTTTTCCGTCTTCTTTGTTATTTTGTATATCCTATATATTTATATACACATATAAATATATTTTTATACCTGCCTTCACTCTCTTTATTTTTTGCTCAAGGGAGTAAACAAAATCAATATTTTACTATAAATTCATAAGAAAACCTTTTAAATTTCCTGAATTATTCAGGTTTATATTATTTTATTTACGAGGAGTGAAAGTTATAAATATTTAAAAACCTCTCACCCTCCTCTGGACTGGACTCTTCTTCCTCTCACCTTCTTATAAATATTTCTTTAGCAATGTACTTGTAATATTTATTATTTTTATTTTTTGTAAGGGGAATCATATTAAATTTTTAGGATCTAGATTTCAACACATTTTTTCTAATGAATTATTCTCTTTCATTTCCTTACAGACTACTTAATAAAAATGATGTTATAATGAATATGGTTTATCTCATATTTATTTTTTATTCTCTCTCAAAATATTCCTCTTTTAAAGAGAAAACTGTCCTCTTTCCAGTTCAATGAAATTTCCCTAATAAAATCCTCAGACCATAGAAGATGGGTCTTTCAGGAACAAACTAAAAAGAACGAATCTTTAAAAAAGGAAGGCAACTTTTTATTTAATTAAAAAAAAAACATGTTAGATACAATCTTGAAATTTTTAAAATAAAAATAAAGAGTCAATAACAAAAATAGAGAATCAATTTGAATAATAATTAGTATAATAAATAAATAATTCATGAGGGAGATATATGGCCTATGATATGTATAATTTAATTTTTTTCTTTAGCTATTTATTAGCATTATTATTATTATTTATTCATTTATTTATTTGTTTATCTCTCTATGCTATTATATTAAAATGGAATTTCCTAAAAAAAGAACATTAGATAGATATTTAAATTTAATGGTTTATAAAAAATATTTCTTGAAATCGTTAAGGTGAAAATTTTTTAACATAAAATATAAACCTCTGATTCAATAGTATAACCAGGATTTTGGTTAAGGAGGAGCAAATAAATTTTTTTCTTCTAGAGTTCGTTCTTCATTTTTTGCAAGGCGATCTTATTAGATATACACTTTTTTTGAAAAACATATTATATGAACGATTAAAATTTGGTCCATTTCCGTCAACCGGAAGTGATAATTTACCTGAAACGTTTTTCTAAAAATCGTCATAACTTAACTATTTGTTAGTTCAGATTTGTATTTGGAAATAAAAGTAATATAGCTTTAAATGGGTTGTGAAATATCAGTTTTTTAAAAAAGTGATTTATTCCCTTTTTTCCTGAATCACTACAACTACTACTACTATTACTACTACTCTTTTCTGTCTTTATGCTCTTTCTGAGAGGCTCTACCTCTGCATCAACGGGTTAATTTTGATTCCATTGTGTCAAAAATATTAATATTTGAAAATTAAGTCAAAAATTTTTTTTTAGATTTGATGAAGAAAAAAATATTTCCCGGAACGTAGTCTTATTAGATGAATAAATTATTTTCTTTTAAAAACAGGCCGTAGCACGTTCCCATTAAAGCTAGATTTTTCAGCTTTATTCCTTTCATTTCCAAATACAAACATTTTACTCGCCTGAATGTGAAAGCATATTTTTATCACGATTTTTAGAAAAAGATCCAAGATTTTGTTGAAATGCATGTAAATTATTGGTTGATCTACATTAAAATTAAAATATATTGTATATAGTTTAAAGTCTATATGGCCTCAGATGCCGAAGACTTTAAAAAAACCCAGGCTCTCCAGGTCTAAAGCGTCATTAAGTTAGATTTCTCTCCAAAGATCTTAATTATGAAATCCGAATTTCCTTTACACGTGCCCAAAGACCGATACAAAAATAACATAAGCTTATAAATAACTTAATTTGTGCTCGTTTGTAAATCTTGAATAACAAAAGTGGTATGAATGTTTGGTAAAATAACATGCAAATGGCAAAAGATTATTTTTAACATATAATTGAATGAACTTAACTTGTTTGTTCCCTCTTTAACTTTTTATAAGCTGCTTTATTATTATTAAAGGTCATTTTCCATTCATTATAAAAAATAAGGAGAAAAAAATGAGGTTCTTAAAATAAGGAAATTGGTATTTATTTTAATAAATAATGAGAAGGCAATTGAAAATTAATTGGTTTAAAGAACGAATGTGTCTGTATAACTTTAAAATTGTTCATTATAAATAGCTGTAATTATTGGAAAGTGAATGGCTCTAAATTATGAATGTTTTCTCATCTTTAGAACAAAATGTTTATAATGAGGCAAGTAGAAAAATTAAATCTTTAAAAAAGGGGAGGGGTATCATTGTATTTAGATAGACGAGTGGGGCAATTTAAATCTCTGATTGAGGAGAATTATATTCAAGAGTAAAAATTTTGTATTAACAATTCTTGTTACTAATTTTTAAAGAACCTCAAGGCTAAATGGGTATAATAAATTTAAAAAAAAAAAAAACCAATGTTTATTTATTAAACAAAATGGCTGCCTTCTGTTGGATTTTAAAGCTTAAATGTGTTTTTTCGAAAAAGAAACTTTTCAACATATTGATGTTTAATCAAAATGGTATCTTATCTTAGGTGGTTTTATAATGAAATATATCATCCGCTCTCAAATAATTTTTTTCCCCAATATGTTTCTTTTTCTAGAACATTTGCGTAACGGATTAAAAAGCCACTGGCGGTTCCCCATCTAGTTAACCTTGTTGGCAAAATAAGGTTTTATTTTTCTCTAAAAACAAATTAAAAATTCTGAAAATTAGCAAAATAAATCAAGATTTTTATCCTCGCTAAATAGTCAAAAAAACTTCTCTCTTATATAGGATATATAAGTTTATTCGAGAATGTATGCTGCCTAATATCCTTATATAAATATCAAATTTTCTACAAGTGATTGGATATAACAACTAATATAAACGCATATTTTTCAGAAAAATCTGATGTCAAAATAAATCGATCGCCACGACAATTTTATTTAAACCTTCACTTACATTCTTTCCCTTCTTTGTCAAAATTTTATTTGAAATTTTTCCTTCTCCCTTAAAAAATATCTTGTCTCGCAAGAACTGCTTTCTTTTGGACCTCTTTATTGATTCTTTCTTCAAAACTCATTTTTATCCCTTAGCATCTTTATCACTGAGCCTTTCAATTTGAATTTTGGTTTAAAATGTGAATACCTTATTTGGATGCCTGCCTGCTCCACTATGGCTCCTGAATTTGTTGTTTATTTCTGGCCACTCCTTTATACAAATCGAAATCAAATGTTCTTGAATTATATTTAAAATTTCTTCTGATGGAGAAACTTAGAGTATCTCGAGACATTCTGATTATAAATTCACAGGATCTAAAGAAAAAGGAAAATCTTAAAAATTATTATAATTTCATTTGAAGGACGATGGAAAGCAGCCAAATGAATGTAAGCAAATTTTTTTTAAATATTGGTTTTAATATTATATATCAAATTATAGACGTTTCGATTTGCGGTCTCAGGACAAAAATACCGAAATTTACATTACCTGGGCATTTATAAAATTGTCTTGAGAAAGACTAGAAGAGTCAAAATGTTCACAATTTTATAAAAGTAAAATTTTTTTAAAGTTTGCTGTTTCTTATTTGGCGGCCTTCCAACCTCATTCATATCAAATTCAAATTCTCCTTCTTTTAATAATTTTATTGTTAATATCTTTGCATCTGCGACATTTGTCTCACAAATGACTACAAGTGCGCCTTTTTTAATTCCATATTCTACTAAAATAAAAAACTTCCGATCCGGTGAAAAAATTCAATGAATTAATTGAAATCTGGAACTAAAAATTAAGATTGATTTGTTTATATTTTATGGTGGGAAGTAGATGGGAGTGTCTTGGAAAACGAAAGCACCTCGGGTAATCAGTCCAGGTCCCTTTCCCTCCTTGGATCAATCCGGAACTGCGTGGGAGTGCTTTAAAGAGGGGACGCGTGGCATAGAGGCCTCCCCGGTTGCCTATCGATCCGGAACCAGCAGCCATGCAGGCAGGCAACTCGCACACTAAACATCTCACCCCCTTCTTTCTCTCTCTGCTTCATGGGATGGTATCCTCATCCCAACATCCTCAACCAGTCGACATGAAAAATTCATCCTCACCAAATGCATTTCATTATGATGGAGCACGAGGTCTCTACCGCCCACGCCATCACCCCCTAACTTTTCAATAATGTACACACACACCTCGGCACATGTGCAAAATTGATCACCAACAACTACGTAGCTTATTCACGCATTCATCATTTTGTTATCTTTTTTTTAAATGTATTAAAAAAAAGGAATAATTTATTCAAATAAAAAAAGGATTAAGCAACTTCATAACCTGCTTAAAATAATGTCTCCACTACCAAGATCCAATCGATATTAATATATATATATACAATATTATAATCCCAAAATATTTGCCATGACAGGATCCTGATTGGCTTTTGAGTGTCGTGTCATGATTTCGTTGCAATCATAGGCTGCGAGCAAAGCTGATATGTATTTCTAAGAGAGATTAGATTAACTAAAAAAAAAAAATGGAAAAGTATATCGTGGTACATACAGTATATAAAACACTTATCACTCTCACATCTGTTCACATTTAAATTTTAATAAAATAAAATAAAAATTAATTTTTTGTGGTTACGTTGGGTGATGGAGTTAAAGATTCTGAGAAATGAAACCAGCTTTTCTTTTCTCAGATGTCACTTACTTCACTTTATCCTGACACAATAAGGTCGTGCTTCCATAATATTTGCCAATAAAATGAAGTGAGCGGCACCTGAGTTGGTTTTTTGTGGCGAACCCAAGAAAAATAATTACATATAAAGTTATTTAAAAAATAGTTAATACAAATTTGCTTTATTATGTCTATTTGCCTTCACCCATCCTCATGGGTCACTAGCTTTAGTCTCCTTTCCCGTCTCCTGCACTACCATACCAAATTTAGGCCCCCCCCCCCTCCAAGTAAAATCCAGGGATCACCATTGGTGAGTTTAATTTCTTAAAGCCCTTAAGAATTTAAAATTAATAAATAATATATCATAGAATAGATCGATAATTACCAAATTGTTCGTTGCGGTACTCTGAAACATCGAGACTTTCTTCTACTGCAGCGGTTCTCAACCTTATTCCAACAAATTATAAACTCCAATCATTCAATTTAACTTCAAAAGCATCTTCGTTTTTATTTTCCACACTCTTTTACTCTTTCTCTTCTTGATTGTGACCATTGCTCATCAGAACCTTATGCACCTATTTAAAAAAATAACATTAAATAAATTCGAAGAGTTCGAACTTCATCTATATTAAAATAAAACAGAAATATCGGATTAGAAATTCCGAAGAGCAAGCTTGTGAAAGGAAAGTATTCACAATTTTAAAGAGTCAAAAAAAAATTGAAATAATAGAAGAAATTGTGGCTGTAGATAAGTAATTATCGTTAGATTGTAAACGTGCAGCCAGAAAGGTTTTTTGACGATATAAATGACAATTCCCAAATTAAAGAATTTTCGACTAAATTTTATTTAACCACCTTCAGTCCAGTGAGGAATGACTGAACTATCACCCTATAAGAATTACTTTATTACTTTAAGGACAAATGACACATGTTTACATTCTGTATATTTATATATCTATATATATGAATAATTTGTCACTGGACTGAAGATGGTTAAATAAAGTTTAACCGTGTGGTTTTTAATTTAGAAATTTTCATTTATTTGGAGAAATAACAGGCTACATCCTCACCATCCACTGATAAAAGTGATATTATTTATCTTCAATAAACAAAGTGAGAAAAGAGATAGAATGACATCACTCAACTGTCATTTCTTTTAGATGGATCTGTGCCAAAGGTTTATTTATAGACAATGAGTTAAGTGACTTTTTGGAATATGAAAAAATATAAGAAAGAAGATGAAGTCAGCCAGTAGAGTAGCCTCTCCTTCAAGAGCGGTCTCAAGAAGGGTCCCCGCCCCCTCCTAATGAACACAAAAATTTAATATATTTATTTATTTACTTATTATTAATATAATAAACTTAAAGGATTTTTTATTTATAATATATGAATTAAGAGAATCAAAAGAATGAAAGAGGTCTTCAATTATTTAGAGTTGTTCTTTGTATCCTACAAACAAATACAATTTGTATTTTGAAAAAGGAGATGACCGCTAAGTTAAGTTGGATGTTTTTTTCGAATGGATAGCATCCAGGTTGGAATAAAGGCGAGGAAAATGTAACAAATGCCTTTCTAATCCTTTATTGCTGAGAAACATATCTCGACGTTTCAGTTGCGTCTTCCGGGAAAGACGGGAGACGCGAACTAAAGCTTTCTTGTACTTTCTGATTTATTTATTTATTTTTTACGTAGGTGCATAATTATTGCAGCTTTTTTTCGCGACTTTTTTTTCATAAAAATAATCGTCTCTTTTCAGTTAATGAAAATACGTATCGAAAATCATATCTATATTCGCCATATTATGCTCTACCACTTTGAGAAAGGTTGGAATGAAGTACAGTCATTTCGTGATCTTAACGAACTTTTTGCCTAAGGAACAAAGCAAAAGTCAATTTGAAAGATGGTAAAAGAAATTCAAATTGGGCGATACAAACCTCGCTGATGAAGGAAGAGGTCGACCATCAAATTTCGACGACCAGGCATTTTTGGCAGCTGTGGCAGAGGCTTGCTGAGAATGTTGGCTGAAGACTTGAATGTGGACCATTCGACCATCGTTTGTCGTCTCAAAAAGCTCGGAAAAGTATGGAAATTGGCTGGATGGGTCTCCCACGAACTCTCAAACAACATCAAATCACCGATTTGTTTTAACGAAACGAACAAACTCCATTCCTGAAGAATCTCGTCACTGGGGAGTCATGGCTTTCTTCAAAAACGTCAAAAGAAAGAAAGAAGGGTTGCATGTATTGCCCGCGGTTTGTATCGTCGGATTTGAACTTCTTGAATCATCTTTCAACTTGGCTTTTGCTGATTGTTCCTTTGCCAAAAAGAGAGATCGCGAAATGACTGTGCTGCATTCCAACCTTTCTCAAAGTGGTAGAGCATAATATGCGAATATGGATATGATTTTTGGAACGCATTTTCACTAACTGAAAAGAGACGATTATTTTTATGAAAAAAAATTTTAAAAAAACGCCAATTTTTAAAGAACAAAAAGTCGCAAAAAAAAGCCGCAATAATTATGCACCCACCTAATACATAAACTCTACACAACAAGGTGATTAAATTTCGAGGGCTCTGTGGAGTAGTCGGTAGGGTGTCGCCGTTCCGCAGAGGAGATCGATGTTCGCATCCCGGGCAGGAAAGATTTTTTCATTAAATAAAAATATATTTAATGTAAACAAATCCTCAAGAATGCCCTGGATTGGAACATTGGATCCCACCACAATAGAGCCCTCAGGCAACTCTACGAGGAGAGGGAGTTGCTGTGA
>JAAAKE020113040.1:0-10881 GCA_010014785.2 Anisolabis maritima
AAATTGAAGTTTATTCTATTATTTGAGAAACAAAACGACTAAATGGCCCTGGTACTGGGATACCATTCTCTGCACAATCTACCTATTAAGTCTATCAACTCTGCTACTAGCACAATATATTTCTTTAATTTATATTTTGGTATTAGAAAAAAAGTAAAAGGACATGCACACACTATTTTTTCTAATCTAAACATTTTCCAATCAATATATTTAATATTATTTAAAGAAAGGAGTAAAATGATTAAAAATATTGATAAAAAATATTTTTTAATAAAAAAAATATTAAAAGAATATTTACATTTATTGAAGAGTAGGTTATAATTAATTTTTTAAAATACGGAGATTAATTTTTTTTTATAAAAATACGAATTTTTCCTAGAGCTTTTTTATTTGTATATAAAAATATATTTTATATTAAATACAGAACAAATGGTGGAAAATAAAAATTTTTTCTTCACATTAGGTTAATATAACAAATTTTTTAAATTTATTTTAGTTAGTAATTTATCACTAACATTATTTAGATATTATATGCCTAGATAGAGAGAAGAGAGAGTTTTCAATAAAAAAAAAAAATTAAACGTTACTATTCAGATCATGCAATATCGAAAAAAGCAACTTCAAGAGATCTGGATTGAAAATTTATCCTTTAAGAAAATTTTAACTATTATATTTGGATTATAAAAAATATATTTAGAACAAATAGATTCTTGCTGCTTTTTTTTCCATATATTTAAATAAATTTATCACTATTATTTTTTGAGATTGGGAGCATTTAGGCCTAATCTAAAAATAAAATGTAATGAGCAATCAGAAAATGATATTTATATAGAAAATTATTCTCTCTTTCTACTTTATCTCAATCTTTTTTTAAATTTATTCATAAAAATTTTAAAAATAAAACTTAATATTATTATTAAAAAAAAGAGAAAAGATTTTTTGGGAAAAAATTTTCAAATAAAATGCAACACATTTATTTATAATTAAGTATTATTTAATTATTATAAAAATAAGATAAAAAATAAACAAGAAGAAAGAGAAACGAATAATTTTTTTTTCTTAATATTTTCATATATATTTTTTTATAAATATCATATATAATTGTCATTAAAATTAAAATAAAAAATCAAATTTGTATATATATATATATATATATATTTTTGAAAAATAAATGTTTCTTGAGATAATTGTTGACTAGATATTTACCAATATAAAATATAGAAGAAGGACAGCGAATTCTGGCCACTTTATGGAAATATATTTATATATTTATGAATATTAATTAGACCTATAAAATAATAAAAAATTTTTTGTAAAGCTGCTTTCACCGCGAATTGTCTGACTGGGTCGAGCAATTATACGCATTCACTAATTCTGCGGAAAATATGTAGTTTAAAATAATAATCACGTACCAAATACAAAATTTGAGAATGAATTTTCTGTATATGTCAGCTCAGTGCCGGAATTACGTATAAGCTAAATAAATTACAGCTTAGGGCCATACAATCTACAGCGGGCTCAAGAAAATGTGTTGTTTTAAAATTTAAATTTTGCATTAGAAAATTTGAAAATTTAATTTTAATAATTATTAAATTTTTTTTAAAATGGCTTCTGCAACATAACAATTTGGCTAAAAATGTTATATAATATTTATATAATATATTTTCTTATAATTAAAAGGCATGTATATTTTCAGGCTTTCAAACACCAGCTGGAAAAATTTACAAAGGGGGAGGGGGCCTTACGACTTTACAAAGCTTAGAGTCTCACCAAATCTAAATCCGGCACTGTGTCAGCTTATAATAAATAAAATAGCACGTGAACTGCTGGCCATTTCATCCAGTCGCAAACCGATTTAAGAAAATGGCTTTTCTATGGGTAATTTAAATTTCAGAAGAATATATTATTACTATATCCCAACATTACCTAAACCGAGTTCTTAATGTTTGTCTGCAAACTATTAAAATGTGTATAATTATTATTATATTATGTGTATAATAAAATGAGAATTAGCCATCTTTCCTCAACAATATAAATTTGCATTCAAAATTAAAATTAAATTATGAAAAAATGATTTTTCATCATTTTCCATTTTAAGTAGTAATTCTTTAACTTTATTCAAATTTTATTCGTCAACTTCGACTTGTTGCATTGGTTTGACTTCTTTTGAAACTTCGAATTCACATCCAGTGCTTGTTATTATATCTTCTAATGTAACACCCTCAGCAATTTCTGTTAGTATAAGACCACCATCTTCTCGGTCAACATCAAAAACGGCCTATAAAGAAATGGGGTATTAAATTAAAATTATTTATAAATGAATATTGATTTTAATATTAATTTTTTTTCTTGGAATATAATATTTACTAGAGGTAAGTCAAAGGAGTTTTAACATTAAGTTAAGTTTTATAAATTAGTTGAAAATAAAATTCAAAATATTTAATGATATTTTTATAAAAGTTTTTTTTATTACCGTGTCAATGTTTCGAGAATTAAACGTTACCCATCATGAGGACAAGGTAGTTAACAAAATAATTTCTTTGGCCCTTCAAACGTTAGGTTGGTATATGCATATTATAGTGAATATTGTATATACACATATACCAACCTAATGAGTGGTGGGTGACGTTTAATTCACGAAAAGTTGACACAGTAATAAAAAAAACTAAAAAGGCCGAAACTAGTCTGTATTTTGTCTTCATTTTCTTGATATTCTTAGATGTTATATTCATTTGGCTGCCATTATTTTTCAGATTTAAAAAAGTAAATTAAAAATACCTTTTCTGTGATAATCATATCGACAACACGTTGTCCAGTTAGAGGAAGTGAACATTCTTTTAAGATTTTATGATCTCCATTTTTCGAAGTATGATCCATAATAACAACGACCTTAGTGCCAGGGGCAGAAACCAGATCCATTGCTCCGCCCATTCCTTTTACTAATTGACCCTGGAATATCAAAGATATTTAATATCATACAGGAATGAATAAACAAATGATAATTTTGGGTGTATTTTAAATAAAATTCTAATAAAAGGAAATATTATTTTGACTAATAAAAATTAAAAATATTAAATATTTTTGTAAATATCCAAACAAAAGACCGTTTTTGGTCCAGTGTACTTTATTTGTCTCTGTCGACCTTTCGGGGTCTATACCCCACCCATTTTTAAGACAAAGCCTGTTAAAATAAAGTCATTAATATTGTAAATTTGCAATATATAGTATAAAGCTGAATGTATATCCCAAGAGTTAAGCAGTGAGTGTAAATAATTAAAAATCAAATCTCATCGGCAATACGCATACGCATACGATCTACATTGAGTTCGTATGCTAATCAATTTGCTATTTTTAAATTTTTACATTACTAGGATTAAGACTCCAAAGAAATGTAGTGAAAGTAGTTAAGAAAAAAAATTGGGACAGTAGGTTAAAATTAATCCTATAAATCATCTTCTATAAAGGAAAATCATTTTGAGAACTTAAATTATTTTATATCAAAAAAAAATATTGAAGTTTACCGGAATCATCCAATTTGCTAGGTCGCCATTTTCTGATACTTGCATTCCTCCAAGAATTGTCAGATCTAAATGCCCTCTGAAATAACAAAGATATACAATTTAATTAACTCTATATAATATATATATATATTCATTGATACTATATTTATAAAAACTATTGTACAAATTGAAAGAACTCATAGTTTTAAGCCTACGAGTTAATGCACTCAGAAGGGGGTTTCCCAACATTGTGGTACGCGCACCGGTACCAGTAATTGACCGCCAAGCTAGCGGTACTCTACAAGTAAATAAAATAGCCAAAAAATAAGCAACGAAGTTGCAACACTTTGCACACCGAACATTTTAGCCATCGCTAAAGCATATATATATATCCTCTGGAAATAAAAGATAGGACCGTTCTTCAATCCTATCGAGTATGCAAGTCATGAAATGTTGATTTTTATTGTTATTTTGTCTTTACATTATTTGAATTTTAAAAAAAAAGTCAGTGATTAAATAAAATTTCAGTGTTTTCTATCTATGATGGCGAAAGATTTGACCCAATGGATGATGAGAAAAATCGCAATGCGCAATAAATAAACAAAGATAGCCTTTTTTTACCGCCCCTTGCCAACCTATTGGTTTCAAATTTTAATACTAGACACCACTAGAACTATCTAAGTATTTGTTAAGTTTCCGAGGAGTGGTTTCAGAAATAAAAGCCAAAATAAAAGCAACACATATTCACACATTAAAGTTATTTTGCATTGCAAGTTGCATTTTTAGGGTCCTTTTGACTTGAAACTTTAAAAATTGAGGGGATTTTAATTTTTTAATGATCATAATACTTCCCCTCTACTATTATATATAAAAGTGCGGGAAAGTAAAAAATATATATACATGTATAAAATATCGTTCTTTTTTTTTTCAAAAAAATTTTAGCTACACAATCCTCGTGACCAAAATTTATCGGTATTTAATGCCAAAAAGGTTGCGAACCAGAATAATTGATGGCTTTATATAGAAGCAAACGGCCTTCTCCCCTGCTGCATATTAAAAAATTCTTACCCTCGAATCATAGCAAAACTATCATCGCTGGAAAAATAGGAGGCTCCAGGAAGCACAGTGACAGCCTCCTTGCCTGCATTTATGAGATCGGCATCGGCTTCCGATTCATCGGCAGGAAGAGGACCTAAACCGAGGACTCCATTCTCGCTCTGCAGATGAACAGTCATTCCAGGCGGGATATAATTACTAACCGTCATCGGCATTCCAATTCCCAAATTCGCTAAGCAAGTTGTTAAGGAAAATCAACAATATCAATTCGTAAAAATATATTTTAAAATATTTAGTTTTTTAAGAAGGATATCAATAGGAAGGAAGGGACCACTTAATTATTATAATTGTGAGTATATATTATCTCTTTAAACAGACGATTCTCTTTTGTATTGTTTTTTTTTTTTTTAATTCTATGAAATTTAGTATTTCGGTTTATTAATCTTGTCAGTAGTTTTTTAAATCAACTCCATAACCTTCAGATGTTTTATTTTTTTGTTTTCACTTCATAATATATACATACACCTCCAAGATCAATTTAATTTTTGTAGGTTAATGATTGGTGGGATTGCGCCGCAGGCTTCGAACCCAAGATCTCTAGGCTATATAAGTGTGTTTGCATTAAAGTGGAAGTTACTTTTCATTTGCTCACAAAAATTAAGATTTATTATTATAAATAAGAAACATTCATGGACTCAGAATTGGTGAGTACATGGTGGAATTTCTTCCATTTCTTTTATGCCTGCCACCCCCTCTCAAGCCATGGCATTTTTACAATGTTGCAATTGCGAGGAGCCCCAAAATGTATAAGGAAAAAATTGTACCACTCAGTTCAGTTCATCTCTATTAGTAATATTGAATTCTGTATTAGTTTTTACGAGTAGTGAGCCACCTTATTTACTCATAATTAAGAATGTAAAACAATGTACGACCTATTAAATACATTTAAAACAAAGAGACAAGGAAGGTAATAGCGATTAGCGTAGGAAGATTTTTCATGTCTGCTAGCCTATGTCTTATAAATGCAGATTAATGACGATTATTATTAACTAATATCCCTCCCTCAGATTCTTATTAGAGAATAAAGGACAAAGGGCCTCCAAAAAATACATTGCGACTGGCCCCCGAATTTGTAAATCCGCCACTGCTCTCAAGCGATGGGTCGGCTTGTTCCTTCTCTCGGCCGAATCTATATATAATATATGCCAACTCCAGGAATAAGAGAAATATAAGAAGATATATTTTTAATAAGTATTTTTTAAATTAGGATCCTGACTTCTAAATTATATATTAAAAAAATGATAATAAATATATTTTTATAACTACTATTAGAATATTAATAAAATATTAATGTCAAAGGTGAAGGTCATCAACTCATTCATATTATCATATGCTAATGTAATAGTTAGATAAGAGGTTACGCAAAATGGAATGAATTTATTAATAGAAATTTTATCAAGTAACGCAAATAAGATAAAAAATTTATTACGTAATAATAAAGAAAAATTATTTAATACATATATTTATTCAAATAGAAAGAAAAAAAAGAATATGAATATTTTTTTATAAGATCAATTTTACGTTTAAGAAAAAATTTAGATAATTTAATGTTTATCACTCCAAAAAATTTGCAATATTCTCCCAGGGTCGTTTAGCAGGATTCAGCTTGATTAATTTTCCCTACTCTCAATCGGTCCTTATTAAAATATATAACAGTACTATAGGCAATTTGCTGAGATGATTGCGGCATAAGGATACATCAGCTGGTAAAATTCGTCCAGTCTGTTAAAAGTCCTTACAAAGTCCCCTCACCATCATCATTTTTTTAAAAGGATACCATACATGCCATCTTTGAATTCCATAGCTGCCCTTCGGACAATTCTTTCTCTTTTAGCAGCAGCTGGCGTCGAAGCAATTAACGATGGAGCACTCGATTGGGCTTTACGGAATCTCAATCGCTAGAAGAGAATAATAAAATATTTATATTTTATCATTAATAATAAATAACACCACCTACTTCGATTCGCCTTTCGAATTTCTCTCCTTTAACAATCCTATGAACATAGATACTTGGCAAATGGATGCTGTTAGGGTCTAGGGAGCCTACAGGCACAATTTCTTCCACTTCTGCAATCGTTATTTTGGCCGCGGTTGCCATCGCTGGGTTGAAATTTCGTGCACTCTTGCTAAAATAATGGAAAAATTTTATTTTTATTATAATTAAATATTTTCTAATAGCGTATATATACCCGGAACTTGAAATAAAAAGAAGCGAGTCTGATCTCGTAAATCAAGATTGCTCCATAAAATATATAAATTTCTTTATTTACAAAATTTAAATTATAAATTTTTGTACATATATTCATTAGTGAAAAATTTAATCGACATTGAATGTTATAAAAAAAAAAAAAAGTTTCGAATAAAATAAATAAAAGAAGTATGTAGAAAAGATGCAGTAAATTCATTAACATCTTGGTAAGTTGATAGAAGAAATTTCCGGATTATTTTTGGCATTTTAGTTTACTTATTTTTCTATATCTATGGATATTAGACAAAAAGTGATGGCACCCCACTTCTTAAAGGATTTATTATATTTTTAACAATCTATTCGTCCGGAAGACTAAATTTTGTGTATAGGTTTCGGTGCGAAAAGGCTGAATCTCATTACTGATCGACCCAGAGTCTGCATCTTACTTACAAATATATTATTAACTGGTAATTATAATTTACTTTATTACCTAAATATTAAATTTCCATAAGTATCCGCCTTTTGGGCTTTAATTAACGCAAAATCGCCGGTGATGGCTTTTTCCATTATATAAGATTTCCCATTGAATTCTTTATCACCTCTTGGTTTGGATACTATTTCAATTTTGCCTTCTGATGTGTATTTGATGGGAGCACCTCCTTCGTGGACTAAAGTACGATATGCAGTGGGGGTGTAGAAGGCTGGAATTCCTGCTCCTCCTGCTCGTAACCGCTCCGCCAGTGTACCCTACAACATAATGGTGAGTAAATCCTAATATGACTAATATACTACTCCCTCAAAAATAATTTTACAACCTAGATCTTTTGTTTCATCTTAATAGATAATTAGAAGACCTATATGAATTGATTGAAGATGACCGTTACGAAATTATTAATAGGTAGGGCTTTCAGTCAATGAAAGAATAAATATACTGATATCAAAATATTTACATTAAAACTGAGTAAAAATATTGTTTCATTGGATGAGAGTCTTACTTATTAATAATTTCGTAATGGCTCTCTTCAATCAATTCATGTAGATCTTCTAATTATCTATTAAGATGTTATATTGTCAGTATATTTTTTCATTGGCTGTAAGTCCTACCTATTAATAATGACGTACATGGTATCCAAAAATAATAAATCTTAATGATCTTAATTACTTTTAATGATAGATATAAATGTGTATAAACTATATATATATAGTTTTAATGATTTTCCTAAACACCCAGATATCTATCATTAAAAGTAAACTGAGATATATATGTATATGAGGCAATGGAATACCCCTCCCCCATGATTTAGGTCAGGATTGCAGAGGATAATCTTTTTAAAAATTTAATAATGACTATATAAAAAACTATATTAAATTTACAAAATTAAATACATATGATTTTCTCATATATTTTTTTTTTTTTTTTTTTTTTTTTTTTTTTTAGGTAATTGGTAATTTTATTTGCTTTGTCACATTATAAAAATAATCAAAAACAAATATTTATAGAATAACAACTTTAGAAACATTTTATTATATCCATACCTGAGGCGTTAATTCTACTTCGATTTTTCCCGACAAGAAACTATTTTCAAAAACTGGATTTTCTCCAACATAGGAAGCGATTATTCGTTTAATTCGATTTTCCTTTATAAGTAGACCAAGTCCGAAATCGCTGACACCAGCGGTGTTACTAACCACCGTTAAGTCTTTAACATTTGATTTAAGTAAAGCTCCAATTAAATTCTCGGGAATTCCACAGAGTCCAAAACCTTTAAACAAATTAAAATTGGAAATCAAAACTCTTTATATTCATTATAACAATGGAGTAAAGTAAGATTTATTAATTATTAATTATAATTATTTATTAGGATTAAGGGAACGCGTGATCTCATCAGATCGAAAAATAAGACCTAACATTTTTGATTAATTAGTGAATACGTATATATATCAATTAATTAGTGAATACGTATATATATCAAGAGACCCTTTCAGAAAAATATATTTCTCACTAAGATTATGAGTACAAGATACTCTGATAAGATCCCGACAAAATGAGATTTTTTCCTTAAAATGTGATTTTAGATTTATTAAGATAATAAGATGCTCATCAAGCTGGACGACGTCTAGAACAGTATTCTTGAAACTTTTGCACCTACAGATTGAGGAAAATTGAAAAAATATTTCGTGGGTTGATGAGAAAAATAAAAAACTAATATAGATAGTATTTTATTTAATCCAATATAAAATTAAGCCTCATGTATGCATAAAGCGAAATTTTTCGTGGATTGGCCGGAAATTTTTACAGACCGGTACCCATCCGCGAATTAAGATTTGGAGAACACTAGTTTAGAAAGAAGGTTTAGAAGTGTTTAGACGAGAATTTGTATATATTTAGTTTCCACTCTTTGTACCTTAATACTGAGATTAAGGATACACTTTATATGGGAAAAATACTCTGAAGTAAATAGGAGAGCCAGCACTCCTTTCCTATATCTGGAAGGATCCTCCGCGCTCGTTGGGGATCTGCAGAAACGGTAATTAGGAATTGATAATTAGATGTTAATAATGGGGATTGGTAGGGTTTTAGGTGAACACCTCAAGAAGGAATCCTATTAATTCTTTTATTTTCCTAATCTGGGGCAAGGTATTTAATAACTTATATTGAATATTGAATATTGAACTTTTTTATCCGCCAAAACAAGTCTACCCGAGAGGAAGATGTAATAAAAACTCCACGTGAATGACAGCTTTAATATATTAAATATAATAAATTAATTAAATGAACTAATGAGGGGTCGCTTAAATTTTACTATGATATTAATGGCATGTCACCTCCAACGAGCAATTTGGACCCATCTGCAATATCTTTGAGAGCTTCCTCAGAACTTGAGTAGACTTTATTCACACTTCTTGAACCTTGCGTCGAATAACATTTGATAACCTTGAAATGAAATTATATTAAAATATTATAAATAATATTAATTATTAATTTTACTTACTTGATATATAAAATCTTTTCGTTGAAGATTTTTTATAGGTGATATCAAATTTCTAACATTTAACATTTTAAAAAATATCAATTAAAAAAAACTTGTTATATCAATTTGAAAATACGCCCTGGATTAGGCTGAGAAAAAGAAATAAATTTTAATACTTGAAAACATAAAAAACTTGTACATATATATATACATATATATATAGATGCATACCTATATTTTTAATGATTGTCGAATGAAAACAGTTGTGAAATTACCGTCGCAATAAATGCATCTAAATCATTCCGTCAATTAATTTCACGTGACTTGACTTTTTTCTTCAGCTGACTTCAGACGTGATCGGCATTAAAAAAGTATATTTATGATAGATAATATTAATCTCTATGGATCAGTGGATATTATTTATGTGTAAAAAGAAAGGTATTAATGTCAATTTAAGTAACATGAGTCGTCTTCAGTTATTCCAGTACACTTCCAGCTAGTGTGAGTTTCTCTCTAAGTTCACACAAATAGATATAATTAAATTCTTTAAATATATTCGTTAAAACCTTTATAAAAATTGAAATTTCTTTTCTGTCGAAGTTATATAAATAAAATAAAAAATTTAGAAGAAATGTCTAAAATATTTATATTTTATTCCTCTACTAAAAGTCTAAATTTTTTATTTTATTGAAGATGAGGTTTTCGTGTATATAAAAAATATAATAAAATAAAAAATTTAGACTTTATTTATGAATTAATTTATTATATTTATTTATATACATGAAAACCTCATCATATTGATAAATAAAATTTAGTTTTAGTAGGAGAATAAAGTATATAAATATTATAGACATTTCTTCTAAATTTTTTATTTTATTTAAGATGAGGTTTTGGTTAAATGTAATATTATTTATAAATAGTTATTTGAATTTTTTCTAATAGATTTTTCAAATGAATGAATTTTTTTTTTTAAATTGTGAATTAATTAGTTGCTATAAAAGTCGTCAGATGGCAGGACCGTAGTTGCATATAAAAATAAAATATATTCAATTAATTTTATATATTTATAAATAATTAATTTTCATTATATTATTTTTTATAGTTT